>JANHFP010004206.1:74439-86034 GCA_032468135.1 Calamaria suluensis | reverse complement strand
TGTATATTTTTTTCGACTGGGAAAAAATACTTGGGTTGTGGTTACTGCCTTATGGGGAGGATAGTCTGTAATGTCCAAAAGTTACAGAGGAATGTATTCATTAAACATTTGGACAAAGACTTGTTAAATATGATTTCACAAGAGAATCAGTAACGTAAAGTATTAATAGCAATCTCCTCTTGAAAATATAAGTAGACGATGGGCATACTTGTGTAGAAATATTGCAGGTCTAAATTTGCTGCACAGAGCAGGATCTTTTTTTAGATGGTTTACAAGGCCCTCTCCTACTCTTTGATAAAGGTTATCAGTCCTTTAAGAGGACTAAATGCAAGGTATTAGGGTTCTAAAAGCATTCATAGCTATGTAAAAGAGGGAAATTATCATTTCCAGACATGAGAACTATTGCGTGCTAAAATCCATTCTGGAGAGAGAGGTTCTAGTATAAGCAACAAAATTGGAGAATGAGTAGTAGTAGTAGTAGCAACAAGTTGCTGAACTATGTGTTTTCCTAATAGAGACAGACAAGCAGATTCAAAGTGGAACCTGCTTGAACTCATTTGTTTGAAAAGTTTGAACTCATTTGTTTGCAGACGTTTTATTGCCCAAATAATAACACAATCAGTGTAACTAGGTAACATGACTATCAGATAACATCATCAGATTCCAAAAGCATACTCCCACTAAGTTCCTGATTAACTAATCTTACATTTTTCCTTTTGGTATTGCTACTGCTGTTCACAGATATAGCAATGTCTGTACGAAAGACTAAAATAGTCAACATGGTAGCTTCAACCATGTGACCAAAGTCCTGCTCCTTATTTACATGTGATCTATGATCCTTGCTGCTCTCCTGATCTTTTTGATACCTCTGTCTGTGGATGCAAGGGATAGCTCAACAAATCTATAATTGGTGGCAAAGATCCTTTCTGAATTGCAACGGCATACCAGAGTCTTGTGTACAGATATGGGCTCAGCAATATTATCTCTAATTCTGTTCCCAACAATCCCAAACCTGGAATTTACTTTTTGCCACACTAAGGGCTCATCCATATATCTGCCTAGATATATCTGGAAGACGCCTTGCTAACTTTTCTTCAGGGTATGATCTCATGATTTCATCTCCTTCACAAGTTATAGTGGAGGCCACTTAATTTTATATTCAGCTGTTCTTAAAGTGGTATTATCTAACTTTTCCCAGCACAAACCCTGTGCTTTGCTGGCAACTTGATGGTCTGGCTCCCTGTGCAAATTATTATATTTTTCTCATTTGATACATGATTGCATCCAAAGGTTCACATTCACGCTACGCACGAGAACCAGAATAATGCAAGAGGCGTATACTTGTTCCCTTTTGCAGTATAAGTGATGGTGCCGCTTTTGATTGCCATCCTGATTATGATGGGAGTGTCAAAGAGGACCAATTACTGGGCCAGAGACGCTGGAGGGGGATAGGAGAAAAAAGGGAGTCTACCCACACAATCAGTTAGCAGCCCAGTCAGCTGTTTTGAGAAAGAGAGACAGAGACGGAGAACAAGCAAGTGAGATCAGGAAAGACACAAAGTGAGGAATGATCAAGCAAGGAAGTGACAAAGTGAGACAGAGCAAAGGAGAAAATGAGGCCGAGAAATGCAAGTAAGGAAAAACAAGGTGTGAGAGACTAATATTGCCCACCAATCATCTGCAGGTGGGGAGGGGCTGCAGCCCAATCCACTAACAGTGTGTGTGTGGGATCCTAGTAAAGCAGAAGGAACTGAACAATCCCACCCTCCTTGTCAATCAATTTCTGATAAATGGCTAAAGTTATGACTCCCAACTATTGTTCATAATTTACCTTCTTAACCATCCCACTCCACATAAAACAGAGCAACCAATGATGTGACTGGCAGAAAATCTGCCGTTTTTCTTTTTATCCCACATAAAAGCTCTCTGGACCTGGCAAATGATGATCATCTTTACTCAATGCTGGGTAAACGTTTTAGTTGAAGTAGACCCATGGAAGTCTCCATTTTTCACTGCTATTGTTCTGTACATTCTGTCTTTATTGTACAATTTCCTATCTTGCCATGCATTGTTTTTTGTTGTTGTTGTTTTAATACAGGCAAAGTAAAAATGTTTAAATAAATATAAACAGCCCTAAGCTCTTCTGGTATTTTCAGCAGAAAATGAAAGCAATAAAGCCAAAAATCTACAATATATTGCAATATTCATTTTTATAGAGCTATCTCCCAACTGGTGATGCATTGATTAAGGAAGAAAAATGGATTAAGAGACATCTAAAAAGATATGAGGACTCTGTAAGATGAGCAAGCCACTCCCAAGCGTGAACTCAGAAATCAGAAACATGTGTGATGTTCAAGATGTTCTTCCTTTAAACAGATCAACATCACATTATTCTTTTTTTGCAGAATGTTTAGGAAGATTTTAGATGTTCTGTCCATGATTAATAATATATCAAATTTTTGGCATGTTTATTCTTCAGCCTAATTAGGGCAGCAGTGAATAGAATAGGCTGTACTGCCCGATGACAAATGTAAACATCCCCTTGTTCCACATTCCATGAGTTAAAACCTAGGGATTTACAGTTCATTCTATAACTTGTCCATTTTAAATTTTTACATGATTTGTCATAAACTTTATGCAGCACTTTGCATTGTTTCAGGAAAAAAAACCCTACAAAAATTGTATCTACTTTAAGATAAATCTTCTCTAACATGCGGTCTATGCATTTCTTTTCCTAATGCAAGCATTTAAAAACAAATGTCCTACCATATACTTTTAAGACAGTTTTTTAAACCAGCAACTGCTTCACAAAAGCTGGAACTTCAAAGAATCACTGTGTCCCAATCTGTACAGCAGCCCAGGAAGTTCAAACTAAGTCAGTCTATTTTTAAACCTGGGCAAATAAAATCCTCCATGATCCTTAAACAAAACTCACATAAAATTTCTTTTGTGCTAAGATTTATTATCTCAGGTCTTTCTAGGAAGCAGAAGCTTTCTGGAATGCAAGTTTTCTGCAGTACATTTACTCCAGAGGAAGTTACCTCAGTTTGCACGTAGATATTTTCAACAAGAATTATTATGTATATTAATGTCACTTTGAATCGGTTTGACATATTTCCATCCTTGAATCCATTTCAGCTTGTTTCCACATCAGAAAAAAAAAATCCATGTGAAAACTTGTGCGCTGTGTTGAAAAGCTTCCCATAATGTGCGCTCTTAAGTGTATCTTTTCTTTAGTGTACATATTTTGCAAGCAATTTTCCTTTTCTTTCTGCACTTCCCTTAATATACACATGTAATGTGTGCATTTCATGTACAGAAGGGCAGAGATTGAGAGAACAAGCTATGTATCCATTTTTGATAAGGTATTCTTGGGAAGGATGGATCTGAACCAGGGGTGAAATCCAGCAGGTTCTGGAGAACCGATAGCGGAAATTTTGAGCAGTTTGGAGAACCAGAAAATACCACCTCTGGCTGGCCCAGAGTGCGATGGGAATTTGAGATTTTGCAATGTCCTTCTCCCAGGAGTGGAGAGGGAATGGGGATTTTGCAGTATTCTTCCCTTGCCAGACCCACCAAGCCACACCCACAGAACTGGTAGTAAAAAAATTTGGATTTCACCACTGGTCTGAAGTGAATTTTTCAAGTAACTGAATAGCATCTCAGAAGATCAAGGCTGGTTCTGTCCTTCAAAGAAGAACCCAGAACAGTGGTTTTTAATTATAGGAAAACAGATTTCTGACTCCATTTTGAGTACCTCAGAAACGTAGATGGCTTAATCTCTTTCTCTGAATGAGCAAAATAAAAGGCTGGACAGCACCCTGTTAAGGAATTTCAGCTGGGAAAAGGGTTGGACTCCACAGCTTAAGTAGTGTCTTCCAACCAGATGATTTATTTTAAAATAAAAATCATCCTCAGAATGATTTCTTTTTTTTTAAGAAAAAGTTTATTAAATTTTCAGAAATAAAACAAAAATTAATTAAAAATCAAGACAAAATAGAAGTTACATAAAGTATTATACACTATATACAATCATTACTCTAAATTAGGGTGTTGGTAGATATCTTCATCTTTAAGTTAAATTTAGGTCTTTTTATACAACAAACTTACATTAAAAAACACTAACCGTACATAAGATAAAACTAACAAAACTAACAAAAACATACTAACATAAAACATAAAATGTATCTCATACATTAATGAATAAAAGCTACATCTCTTTTTCAGAAGGCATCATTTATATAAGGATGATTGGTTTCCTATGCTGACAAGTGATTTTCAATCCCGCCTAGGGCGTCATTATTTTTTTAAAATGTTACATATAACAAGGTTTATTTTTTTACTTATTTTTACTTGGTTTCCTAGCAAGCAGAAGTCTATGATACCTATAATAGATAGCAGGTCTTTACATTCCAATTGTGAGAGAATATCATGAATAAATATTGAGTTATTTGTGGAATAGAATAAATACAGAAAAAAGCCTACAGCAAATAAGCATATTCTTCTGTAGAAAAAAAAGGTGTGCATACCAAATGCCATCAGTGCTCACTAATTTGCAGAACACCCAGAAACTTGGGTGGGAGATGAGGTGGACTATATATCTAGACCTTCAGCCAAATGCAAGAGACCAGGTTACATACGGTAGATTTTGATACAATTCAAACAATCCTGTCTTAACATTTTTAGACTGAGCTCTTAGAATTCAATCCTCTCAATGCAGGCTGTGCATTTAAATGGGAATTCATGTCTATTTAAGAAGAGGTGTTTGTTTGTTTGTTTTTTAAAAAAAAACCTCATCTAGATTTCCAAATTGCCCATTTCTTCAGTTTATTCCCCTGCTTTTTCTCTCAGTCCTCATCGGTTGGGAGAGGGGAATTTGCATAAAACGATGTGAAAAGCACCTTCTTCTGAGCAATCCTATAGAAATGACAATTTAAATAAAATCAGCAAAATTTCTAATTTTATAAAAGGGAGGAAGGGAAAGAAAAGAACTGCTCATGCCTTCTCATTCAAATCCATACATTTTTTGGTTCTATGAAGCTTCAGCATGCAGATGGGGAATGCAAATCCCCCTCTCTCCCCCCCAAAAAAGTGGGTGGAAATGTCTGTGCATCTTTTAGAGTGAATGTTGCCGACGCCCTGCCCACCCACCGGCCAGCCGTCCTTCAGCCTCTGCCTCTCAGCAACTTGCCTCCTTGCAGCAAACAGCAAACAGCCTGGTCAGCTTCAGCACAACCTGATTTAGCACAAGCAGCTGATTGGTGGTTGGATCTGCCTCCCTATCAGCTGTTCTAGGCTGTGGGGATCACCGCGGCTGCCCATTGCCGCTGCCACCTATCGGTACCTCTGTGCAGCCCATTTTTTGCCTCTGTGTTCCCCATTTTTGGCCTCTGAGTGTTCCATTTTTGGCTTGTTCAATGCAGCAGGGATAGGTGGCAGTGGTGATAGGCAGAAGCATGGATCCCCACCACCTGGAATGGGTCAAAAATGGGATGCACAGAGGCCGAAAACAGGAAAAGTGAAGGCTGAAAATGGAGTGTGTGGAGCCGCCAATGGTGATGGGCAGCGATGAGCAGTGGCAATCCCTGCAGAGGCTGATTTTTTTCTTCACCCCAAAAGCTAGCTGTATTTTATAGTCTGAAGCATCTTGTAGTCAGGAAAAATACAGTACCTAAATTTGGTTGATACTCCTTCTCCTAAACCCTAATTTGCCCCAAAGGTTTCGTGAAACAAATAGCTTCTTCTGTGCTTCAAGATATAAACAAATTGCATATTTAAAGCACTTGTCATATTGAAACTATCTTGGTTTGATGTTGCAAATGTGAATATTACCATATTTAGAAGTTGCCTCAAGGATTCCTAAGATGAAAAATATTGAATATTGAATCACTTCATTTTAAAAACTTAGCATATTTATTTATTTGAAAAGATATAACTAGATAATGATTCACAATAGGACTAGACATATCTGCAAAAGTATCATCTGTGGCTGTTTTATAAAAATGAAAATATATAATTTATGTGTTTAGTTAAATTTATGAATCATCTAGGCAGGGCAGTTTCCCCAAATATTTTTTTCTTCATTCAAGCCCGTTGCTTCAGAACAATGGATTTCTTCCCAATCTTGATACAACTATTTATCCATAATTGTCTTGATTTTTTTTCTGTCATGTCCTCATGTTTTCATCTTATCTCCAGAAAAGGCATCTTAAACACTTATTTAGCCTTCTGGCTTAAAAGTAATGTTTCCCCTCTTTTCCAAGTAGAGATTCTTGTATGGGAAGGATATATGAATGCTTCATCTACAAGAATGGTTGCAGTCAGGGTCTGGAAAATGTTCAGCTTCTATAGGTCAAGGAATAAGCAAGAACGCAATCACCAATGACAGAGCACACCACTTGTATATAAACTGAGAGCAAACCCCCCTCTCTGCTAGCACTGATGATGTTACCTAGTTTGGATAATGAAACGTCTTCAAGAAAGCAACCAAGCTTAGGAAGTACCAAGGACCCCACACTTTAAGCTACTACAGACATGCCCCCCACCTAATACAAATCATCTTTGTCAGGAGACTTTGTTAGGAGTCCATTAAATGTTAACTAACAGGAATATAACTGGGCAATCAGAAAATTTCTGCATAGTTGACAACCCATGTTTTCAGGATGAATGGGTTTATTAGTTATGTTTCAAAATTTGTATTAGGCTTTGTTCCTCCCATGTCTGGCAAACTTTATCAGCAACTTCCATGTAAGTGAATTCAACCACCAGTTAATTTTGAAAAAAACAAAACATTCTTATATTTTATTAGGTCTCACTGTGATTCTTTATAATTAAATTAACGTAGCTTTGACCCTTTTTCATGGTCACACATTTATCTTGTATCTTCCTTTCCAGTAATGAGGAGTAGGATGGAGACAAGCAAGAAAATCCATTTTAAAAAAATGCATATGGGTGTGTCTCAGTGGGTCTGTTTCTGTATGTATGCACACCTTTGTGGGCTTGTGCACACATCTGTGAGCATGTGCACACATCTCTGTGTGTGCCCACACATCTGTGTGTGTTGTGTTCAGTGCTTGGGGCTCTGAGATATTAAAATATGTGATGGATATATATTAGAAGAATAGAAATAAAGATAAGAGATAATTTTATTTCCCTCCTTCTTTCCTTCCTTCCTTCCTCCCTGCCTGCCTCCCTCCTTTCTCTTGAAATAACTTCAGCTTTTTTTTTTCAGGAGAAGCAATTAGTGAGGAAAAGTTAGACCAGTTCAGGAACTGATTTAAGTATTTCCTCTAGATTGAGTCATAATACAAAATTGGAAGGTATTTGTATCAGCCATATTCTCAATCCACATGAGACTTACCTGTATGACATTAATATCTCTTTTTCCCCTGGGAAATTATAGCAGTACTTGAAAGGAGTTTTCTGATGTCAGGTCTCCTATCTGAGATTGAAGCTTTTCCTCTGAACTAGCACTCTAATTAACTGGTGGATTAGAATTTGGCTTGGACTAGGCTATTTCCAAAACTGCTTGTTCAAATGGTCTTTTCATTGTTAAAAAGTGCTGCAATTCCCTACATTGTTTTCCCCCCCTATTTGTTATATGGTTAGCTAGTCCTATCTACAATATATACATTACAATATTAGGCTTTAAACCATTTCTGACGTAAGGGAACTGACAGATAAGAGAGTGATTTCAAATTATGCAAAACTACCCAATGAAAGATTCATGTGGAGCAGTTCAATTGAGACATTTGAGATTCATTGGGTAAATCATCCATCAGCACAGCCTATGTAAAGCATTGTCTAAAAATACCAATCCAAAATGATCTTTTAGCTTTTCTCTACACCTGAAATGTTAGGGAGTTAACACTATCTCTATACAATCTACTGAAGTGCAGGAAAATCATTTGGAAATGGAAGTCCTCTGTGTTTGTTGAAGGCAGAGCAAATAACTATTCAATCTCAACAATGAAAAGGTGGCATTCCAGATAACATAACAGGTTACGGTAGTTCCTGTCATTATTCAGTAACACTTTAGCTATCCTAAAATATTAATTACACCTGTGTCAGATGTAATTGGGTTGAGTTTTTAACTGCAGGTGAAAATATTTTGATAAATGTTATAACTGTACTCAGAAACAATTAGAAACCCTCAGTGATTCTAAAGCCCCATCATTTGCAGAATTTAATGACAGAAATAGGAAAAAAAAGAGCCACAATCTCTGTTCTGCCTGTTTGGTATTTATTTATTTAACTTATAATCTTCCTATGTTACCTAGAGGCAACTCTTTGTGTCTTACAGTTAATCAAAGCAACAAGATGAAACATTAAAACAAAAAAATATTAACCAAAATTGAAGGATTTACATTATTTGCGGTCATCTAGTCATTAGCACTATTCTCAGAAAGAATTCTAATGATCAGATAACTGCGAGGAATAGAAATCCTTCCATTCTCCACCATTCAATCAAAACTGAAGAAGCTTCTTGGATGAAAAGCAAAATGTCTTCAAGCAAATAAAGAAAGTCCAGTTGCCTTTTGAAAGAAAGAGCCTTTGGGTTAATGACATATTTTCCTATTATCCTTTCACAGCTGGTTAAGTGGGATAAAGTTTAGTGGGGATTTGAATATTTTTAAGAAAATGCCTTAACAACAGCCTTAAAATTATTCTTCTTGTACCAAGACCAACCTAAGCATCTTCCAGAACTGCAGCTCTGCACAGCTCTTGTTTTGCCTCCTATTATGCTCTTTGTGGGTATTCTAAGTCAGGATATCCCAAGATCAGAGCAATTCCTTGGCTTGAGGCAGGTGGAGTCTGCTAGAGGAAAGAAGACTGGCTTTCTTGCATTCAGTTAACCTGGCAATTAAAAAAAATAGAACTAGTAGCTAACAATTAAAATAGTCAGTTAAAAGGAAGTGTTAGCTTCCAAATAAATGGGTCACAATATAAATTGTTAATTTCTGAGCTCCTCCTAAAGCAACAGTATGGGAACTTCCTTCATTGGATTCTCTGCCTGAGGTTGGAATTTTGTCTCAAAATTAAGGGAAGAAAAAATTGAATTCAGTGATACCCAGATAATGAGAATGCTGTTGAAATGTTAGATGCCAACATTGTTTGCTTTTATTTATTTTGTTTATATGTCAGCTTTATTATTGTTTACAAATAACTCAAGGCAGCGAACATATCCAAACACAACTTCCTCGTCCTATTTTCCCCACAACAACAATCCTATGAGGTGAATTGGTCTGAGAGAGAGAGAGAGAGTGAGTGACTGGCCTAAATTCACCCAGCCAGCTTTCCTGACTAAGGTAGGACTAGAATGCATAGTCTCCTATTTTCTATCTTATGGTGCCTTAACCACTAGACCAAATTGAGTTTTGCCTTGCAAGACATTTTGAAGAATGTAGAAAATGGACCACTGTTTGGGTCAGGTAAAAATTCAAAGTCAAAATTATAAAATTTAAAAATATAATCATAGTTTATCTGCACAGAGACATAATTTATTTATCCATTAACTCAATTTCTCCCATTTTCAATGAATACACTATCAGTAGCTAGGGTCAGTAGCTAGATGATCACCACTGCTTGATGAACCAAAGGTGCTTTTTCAAGAGGCACCTGGACTTTCCGATTTTTCTTTGAAGATGTTTTGCTTCTCATCCAAGAAGCTTTTTTTTATCTCTGACAGGATGGATATGGAATGGTTGACTGAGAATCACAATATACAAACTGCTTGATGAAAATCACCATACCGATACTGGCTTTTCCCTTAAGTAAATCAACTGTTTTCTGTGACAGTAAATTTTGGTGCAGAAATATTTCACATTTCGACTTCTACAACTGTACTTCACCTATAATTATTTTCCAAACCAATTTTACCATACAAGTGATACCGGTTCCAAATTCAATAAACTTATTCAATAAACTTTGGAGTTGAATTTCAACCTAGCAAAAGGAAAGTAAGATTGATAGAAAATATTTCATGGGTTGGAACTGGATTTAGCCATTTATTTGTACTATAGACCCATCAAACATGGCAATTGCATTAAACCTGCTATGACAAACAGAAGCATAAGCATCAAGAATGCAAAGAAGCAATTACTGACAGACAGCCCTGGTGGGGTAATGCCTGTGTGATCACAAAGATTTGGAAGCCCCAAACAACTAAACAACACTCTTTAATTATATGATGTTATCAAGATTCAAGGAGAACGAACTTTAAACATTTTGCACGTGTCAAAAAATTATGGAGCAGAAAGACATCAACAAGAATGGAAGATGGAAAGGTGATTTTTTTAAAAAAAAACAAACTGAAGACATTTAATTACCTTGGCTTTTTGTTGTCAGCGACAAATGAGGTTATCCGTGGAAACAGCAAGTCCAGAAAAGGAAAAGAGCATTTCACACATTAATATATGATTTCCAAGAGGCAAAATATAAGATTTATGAAAGTCCATTTTTTCATCTGTCACCCAAAAAAGGGAAAAAAGAGCATGAGGCAATAGGAACTGTTTTGGAAATAGATGTCTGAAAATATAGTTTCGCAAAAGTATCAGGACCAGCCTCAGGCAACCTAATTTATGTAGCCACCTGCCTGGGACATGGAAATACATTATGCTTGACCTGAGGCTGCCATTTCAAATGACAGCCCCAAATCCTATACTTTACACTGCTTTGTGATGTCTGAGAACCTTGCTTTAATTAGGCATCATTAAATGGTACCTATGGAGTAAAGCTAAATGCACCAGCCTCTCTGTTCATACATGCACAAATTATATCCTCGAACTTCTTCACTTAAGGAAAATAAATAGAAGTTCCCAAAGCACCATTGTGTTTAGGTGTATCCACAGAATGTCCTGTTGGAATTTTAATCTTACTATTTCATTCATGTAGACTTAGATTCGAATTGAGTAATACTTTATGGGTAAGATGGAACATCAGTAACTATTTTCTGCAAAGCTCTGCCTTATTTTAGTTATTTATTTACTTATTAAACTTCTATCTTGCCTAACTAAAGATGAATTTAGGTGGCTTTTGATCAATAAAAACAACATGATAAAACATTAAAACCACAAATATTAACATTAACATTTATTTTAAAATTAACAAAAATGAGGAGGAAGGAAGCAAGACTCACACAGGTGGAAGTGGAGTTTTATCTTAGTCTATTAACCATCTCTAGAATAATGTGTCCCGATCACAATTCCAAGCCAATTGACCAATCCCAGGTCTTCAGGACATTTTAGAAGACCAAAGAGATGGGTACAGACTTCACCTCTGAGACCACAATGTTCCAGATGATGGGAGCCATAGTAGAAAAGGCTCTATTATAATAATATAATTGTACTGAGAACAATGTGGTGGCTCAACGGGCTAAGACAGCTGAGCTTGTCAATCGGAAGGTCGGCAGTTCAGTGGTTCAAATCCCCTAGGGCTGTGTAATGGGGTGTGCTCCCATTACTTGTCCCAGCTTCTGTCAATGTAGCAGTTTTGAAAGCACGTAAAAAATGCAAGTAGAAAAAAATAGGGACCACCTTTGGTGGGAAGGTAACAGTGTTCCATGCGCCTTTGGCATTGAGTCATGCCGGCCACATG
>JANHFP010004206.1:2853-15769 GCA_032468135.1 Calamaria suluensis | reverse complement strand
ATAATAATAATAATAATAATAATAATAATAATAATAATAATAATAATAATAATAATAATAATAATAATAATATTTATACATATCTGTGTGATTATTCCTAGAACTCAGGGCATGATACATTGGGTTTCTAGATGATCTTCCTAGCAAATCCTAGAATTATTTATTTAGTACATTAATATAACACTCTTCAAAGTGTGTTACTATGTAACTATGCTTTCAAAACAGCTTTTATGCATAATAATAGTAACAATAATAAAGACAAAAATGGCTGGATAGTAGATGTTGCAGTACCTGGAGACAGTTAGGTTAGAAGAGAAAGAACTGGACAAAAAAACACACAAAAAGACCTACAAGTAGAAGTTGAATTTATTTGGCATATGAAAGCAAATATAGTAGTAACAGGCACCTTGGATGCATTCACAAAACGACTGGATCACTGCTTGAACATGGACAAAGTCAGCACCAATCAATTGCCAAAAGCAGCTTTGCAGGTAGTCCTCGACTTTCAACAGTTCATTTAGTGGCCATTTGAAATTACAGTGGCACTGAACAAGGTGACTGACTGCCATTTTTCACACTTACGACCATGGCAGCATCCCCATGATCACATGATTTGAATTTGAATTTGTGTCACATGACTCCAGGGCGGTTGCAGTGTCCTGGAGTCATGTGATCCCTTTTTCATGATCTTCTGACGGGCAAAGTTAATGGGGGAAACCAGATTCACTTAAGAACAGTGTTACCAATTTAAGAAGAACTTCAGGGAATCACTTAACAAACATGGCAAGAAAGGTCATAAAATGGGGCAAAACTCACTTAACAGATCCACACAAATGTTGGGCTCAATTGTGATTGTAAGTTGAAAGGCTATCTGTTCTTGGAACAGCTTACATCCTGCAACAATACATTTAATATTATTAAATAGCATCTGCCTATCCGAGGTCCTTGTGAAGGACAGATTAAACTTCTGCCACCAATTAGAAATTAATAATCAATAAATATCTAGGATCCTTCCAAAATTTGGCTGAGTTGGCTTTTAAGACAAATGAGGACTGCCTACATTTTATTTTTTTTTTGATGTCAGAGGGATTTCTCACATGACAATTCATAGTAATGGCCTTGGGAGGGAGCGGTCCAGTTACAACAGCTATCTGTGATTTATTCCTCCCCACAGTATAAAACAAAAATTCCGACATTGTTAATATAGCAGCAAGTTGAATATTCAAACATAATTCTCTCAGAAATGGAGTTAGAACTGAATTATATCTGAAACCTTTTATCAATTTAGCAGATTACATTGTCTAGTGAACAAACGGTGCAGATGCATACATAATGCCAAACTAGAAACCATACTTTACAAAAATTCTTTATGGATTAGTATGATGTATGAGACATGAAGATTTCTAAACCACTCTTTACAGCTTTTAAAGATGGCTCATGACTCTGTAGATTCCATAGGCTAAACAAATAAATAACTAAAGATTGCTTAAGTAACCACGGTTAAAATAGATGATGTCTTATATATAAACTAATTAAATGTTCATTTAGTCAAATGCAGGTTCTGTTCTAAATAATTATTTATGCCAGACACACCCATTTTTGGTGTATTACTCCAGTATACCATAGGAATGTGATGTGTAGTCCTCAGTTCAAATATATACCAGTGGTGGGTTGCTACCAGTTCGTACCGGATTGGGCAAACTGGTAGCGGCGGTGGGAGGCTCCACCCACCCATCCGGACACATCTGCACATGCACAGAAACACTCCCCTGTGTGCACTGTAGTGACGGGATTTGGAACTCGCCCCTGATATGTACATGTCCTAACCTGTAAAAAAACAAAATAAAAATAAAGAAGGAAAAGAAAAGTGTGCCCACCATTGGCCCAGTAACCATGTAAAAGGCACATTTAATGACATATTAAGGGATTAAGGGAAGTATTTATTATATATCAAAAACATTTAAGACATGTGTTGGAAGAAAATGTTTCTCACAGCTTCCCTAGGCTAGAAAAATAATAAACGTTTTATTTCTCCCTTTGTCTAAGGCCACAGAGACAAATTTGATTAAGCAGGATATGATCATTACTCAAAGTGGTGGGTTTTTTATTAGGCATGATTTACATGCAATGCAAATATTTTATAAATAGTTGAGCTTTTTTTATTCACACAGTTCTAACAAAAAAATATCCCAGGCCCTTTAATGGCTGACATTCCTGGGAGATTCTAAACCTGAATCAAGGCCAATTAGTCTACCACTCTGCATGAATCATGCATACTGCACTTGCATTAAAGATGATAGTTCAACTAAAACCATACTTTTTCTACATCCATCCATCCATCCATTCTTCCATATTCATGTTGTTCATTTTTTGACTAAACTATTTCTGTAGAAATAGAAATCTAAAAAGAAGTGGATCAGATTAAAAGAAGAAAAATGGATATAGTGAAATCTAACTTTTACCAATGCCAACAAGTATCTCTATATATACTTTTATAATATTGCAACCATCCCTGTTTCCATGATTTCCATTTACTTCCTAATCCATTGTCCTTTGTTCTTTACACTTCTCACTGTTTCCTTTTTCTTCTATTCATCAATTCTATGTTTTGGTCTTCTTTATTTATTTGAATTATATAGACACCATATATAGAGTGTGTGACTCAGGGCAGTTTATACAATCGGTACCAGTAATAAAACAATAGAAACCACAACACAAATATAGAAAATAAGAGCAATACAAACCCACAGGTGTTGGGGAAAAGACCCTCATTCAATGAGTCACATCATTCCCAGACACAAAGTCTCAGGAAAAACAAAAACAGGTCTTTAATGTCTTCTGAAAAGCAGATGGGATTTCGGCTAACTGAATCTCAGGGCAGATGTTGTTCCATAGGGCAGGAGCAGGAACAGAGAAGGCGCGTTTCCCAACTCCCAACAGATTTAAATTTAACAGGAGGTAGATGCTCCTGCAAGTAATCATATGCCATGAAGAGCTTTGTAGTTAAGACCTAACACTGTGAATTACATCTAGAAATGCACTGTCAATCAGTGATCACACTACAGGTACTCCTCAACGTACGACCACAATCAAGCCCAAACTTAATGTTTCTAATCGAGAAATGTATTAAGTGAGTTTTGTCCCATTTCTTGCCACATTTGTTAAGTGAATCACTTCAGTTATTAAATTAGTAGCGCGATTGTTAAGTGAATCTGGTTTCCCCATTGACTTTGCTTGTCAGAAGGTCACAAAAGGGGATCACATGACCCTGGGATAGTGCAATGGTCATAAGTGAAAAATGGTGATAAGTCACTTTTTAGTGCCATTGTAACTTCAGATGCTCACTAAGCAAATTCTTGTAAGTTGAGGACTACCTATATAGATGTATTACATAGGCAAAAAGAAGTACATCCATGATCATCTTCACTGATTCATTCTGGATCATCTAAAACTTCTGAATGGTCACCAAGGGCAGTTCTGTGTAGAGTGCTTTGTACTTATCCAAACGAGATGACTAAAACATGAGAAGGCTCTCCAATCCATTAGTGGGAATAAAATGACACAAGATGAAGCTGTACAAAGATCTGCCAAGCCATGGTTGCTACTGCTCTTTGAAAATGAACAGTAGATCTATTTTGGGCACTACAATTCAATCTAGAACCAACATTCAAAATGCTTGTCCCACAATCCACAGATACTTGGTACTACAATTGCTGGATCTGAGGCTTTTCTCCATCATCCATGCTCAAACCTCGAGGCACATGACAGAACTGAGAGAATATTGCTTGGAAAGCCCAAGGCTGAGAGTACAATTCAAAATCATCAGCATACTGATGATATCAAACAAATTTGAAAAGATATTTGTGTTCTTCCATTTTACACAAAAATTCTGAAGCTTCATGAGATACTATGGGAGAATGCCAAATAGTCACGATTCTACCATTTTCACGAAAACCTCAAGACTGAGATTGCTGAAATCTCACAAAATATTATAATCTAAGATTCTGGATATTTTTTTAAGGGCCAAGATATCCATTGTTTAACCAGATTGCAGACTTCTAGACTACTACATGCATAAAAAATGAAAGTGATAGAAAGATGAATTCAATAAAATAAGATAAAACGTCAACCTCATGTTGTTGAAGTTTATCTGCATTGTTTGGACTAGTTTATTCCTAAAGTTTATTTGAGTTTTGAGCTCAATTCTAAATGCCCCAATCATACATGAACTGTATCATTTTTTAATAAGAAAATACTTGGGTCTCCTGTTTGTCTTTCACGTGTTTTCAAAGACTTTCACATTTTCAAATCATAGTTGGCTACAACTATGTAGCTACATGTTTGGTATAGCTACTGTTTGTGACTTGTAAATCTAATTTCTTTTGGAAAATGTTCCCTTTCAAAGTCTTGCCACAGCACAAGTACAGAAGATTAAATAATATTTTTAGCAAGGGTTAAAAGTTCATTTCCATTTCAAAACAATTACCGTATTCTCCAAGGCCAACGAATGATGAGCACCTGGCTTGAGATTTCAGCAACACTGTAACAACATTGCCAAAAAGCCATTAAGAGTTGTTAACTTAATCTTGCATAGCTTCTTTTCTGCTAATATTGTACTACTAACTAGACTTGAGTATACAAAACATTTGCTAGACCAATTATCGAATACAGCTCATCTGCCTGGAATTCTTACTGCATATCAGACATAAATACAACTGAGAGATTCCAAAGATATTTCATGAGAAGAGTCCTCCATTCCTCTAACTGTAATAAAACACCTTATGCCACCAGACTTGAAATTTTGGGCTTAGACAACTTAGAACTATGCAGACTTCGGTCTGACCTAAGCGTAGTACATAAAATTATCTGCTACAACATCCTACCTGTTAGTGACTACTTCAGCTTCAACCACAACAATACATGAGCAAACAAACTCAAGGTAAATCACTCCCAACTCGACTGCAGAAAATATGACTTCAGTAACAGAGTAGTCAATGCCTGGAATGCACTGCCTGACTCTGTTTTTTCTTCTCCAAACCCCCAAAACTTTAACCTTAAACTGTCTACTGTTGACCTTATCCCATTCCTAAGAGGTCTGTAAGGGGCATGCATAAGTGCACCAGCGTGCCTACTGTTCCTGTCCTAATATTCCTTTTTGCTCTTAATTTTTTTCATGTATTCAAATTATGTTTATACTTTTACCTGTTACCTTATATGTGCTTGACAAAATAATAAATAAATAAATAAATAATTTTTTGTTGAAAAAAAGTATACATTTCTGTTACATACCCAATTCAAGATCTAGTTATAATGAAATAGAACTTTAAATATGTCCAAGAAAGAGTATTCCTTAGATACCCCAAAGGTGCTTTTTTGACCTGCGTGATTGAGAGTCTCCTTAGACACTCCTTAGATGGATTAACATGAGATGTTTCATTTAAATACTTGGTCTCTAGCCTGTGGTAATGCTTAAAATCAATCTCTCACATTCAATTTTTCTCTCTCTCAACAAAGTAAGTTAAACTGTCCTCAGCTAAAACCATTGAAATGTTTGCCTTTCATCCAGCACATGCAATGTTTTTTACCATTGATGACTTTGTACATCTTCCCTATCTTAAGAATGAATTTTCACAGTGAGAACAGCTCAGTGCATAATCAGAGCAACAGGAGCCTGTCACCTTTAATAGAAAGTGACCCATAAAATTTGTCAGATCATAATCTGTTGATTGATAGAAAGGAAATTTTAAAGGGAGACACTAGAAATTGTATCATCATTAATACTTCAAGCAGGCTATCAGCATTGACATTCATGGAGGAAAATAAATTGAAGGCCTTATCAAAATCAATAAGTGTGACTTAAAGGTTAGTCTTTTATATGTTCACAATAATGTATAAATACTAGATAAGTAACATAAAGAACAAGCATAAACAGTAAAATCACTTAGGATAAAAATTAAGGGAGGAAATGTTAGAGATTTGTTTGGGAATGACAGGGATACATTTAACAGCAGAAGAGTATCTTCCAAATCAGTTTAACCCCTGATGTCTCCTTGGGGAATGTTTGGGATGCTACCAAAGCATTTATGAAGGTTTTGCTAATCTCTCTAGCATCAAGTAGGCAGAAAGCCATGTGGAAACAGAAGGATCTATTGCTGAAAGATCTGAAACAATTAGAATCAAGGCATCAACTCAAAGCCAGTTTGGACTTAGGACAAAAGACAAAACCAACTATATTTGACAGAATAACAGAATTGGAAGGAGTAAAACATAAAATTCAGTTTGTGTTTCAGTTATTTCAACAAAGGCAATGTCAGATAAATTGTTGAGCTATCTAAAAGGAATAGGATACAAAGAATGTTATTTCTGTCTGGAATTGAACAAAGCCATTCTGCAGTGTAAGATATGTTAGGATAATTTGTTGACTATCATTCCAGATTATTTAGTAAATAAACCTATCTGGAGAAGTTTTAAGACTATTTGAAGAAAAAATAATTTACAAAGTTTACAGGTGAACAAAAATAAAATCTTTAATCAACCTATAATGGTAGATATGTTGTGGTGGAAGTCCATCTATAGGAGTCTAAGCCTTTGATATTGAAAATTTATGCCCCAAACTTTCTTTTTGTAAAAGATTAATGGATAGACCTTCTGGGAGACTGAAATAGAGTGGTTTCTCTACAAAAAGAACAAAATAACACAAAAAATAAATTACCGAATACTTTTTTTTTACTTATGAATGGGTAGATTGGAGCCTCTTGATACATGGATATATAAAAATGACAATTCAAAAGAATATATTTATTCCTCTGAAAGGCATAGATCCATCTCAAGAATAGACATGATTTCACTTTCTAAGACTCTGGCTAACAATGTTTACAAAGTGGGGTTATTATATTTTCAAATCATAATCTTTAACTTTTAAAAAGGGACATGGATCTTTTAGATGGAGATTGAATGTTAAGTTATTACAAACTGAAAGGGTGTGGATTAGAAAAGAAGTTCAATGAATTTTTGAGAATACTGCTAATAAAGGCACAGAAGCAAGGATTTTTTTAGAATGCAAGTATACATATTTTTAAAGAGGTTATTTTATACAATGCAATAGTGATCTAAAAAGAAATGGCAAGAGAAAATGCAGATGATTTCGGAAGAAATTTAAAAAGTATGAATTTTAAAAAAGAATTCTGAAGATGAAAATTGTAACTCATTGAATTAAGCATTTACTGAGCCAATTGCCCTATGTTAATGGGGAGACAGATGGAAAGAAAGATGAACAATCCAAAATGAAGAAATTTTGAATTTCAAAATAAACCAGGGTGATGGTTGGCATACATGTTGCAAAAGGAAAAAGAACAGAAAGTGATATTAAAATGGCAAGAAAGGACTACCCTGATAACAAACAATGTGAATATTTGAAAATGTATAAAGCTCAATAAATTTCTTCAGAAAAATCAGATGAATACTTGCATAAAAATAATTTACCTAAGATTATATATAATCACAGGCTAATGTTGAATGGACCTATGACAACCAGGGAACTTTGTAAAGCTTTCAAAAAGGTTAAAACAGGAAAGTTACCTGTTTTAGAAAGATCTAGAAGGGCAAATGGCTTCTGATTACATGTGTTTTGAAGTGGAGAAGTGTTTTCATAACCATTTCAATAAATACTAAAAACTATTTTAATCTAGACTGTAGGAAGCATGACTTCTGCAATAGAGTTTTAAATATCTGGAACACTCTACCTGATCCTGTTGTTAGTCTCGTTAATCCCCGTACATTTTCCCTTAAATTGTCTACCGTGGACCTTTCATGCTTTTTAAGAGGACCTTAAAGGGGCGAGCATAAATGCGCCTGTGTGCCTACCGTCCCTGTCCTACTGTTCCCATCTATTTTGCAGAATGGAAAGATTCCTCAAAGATGGAAGGAAGCTGATACAATCTTAACACCTAAACAGAATAAGGTTTTTATTTTAAGAGGAGATTATTGACCACTATCTTTAGTCATTGTTAAATAATGATTATAAATTGCTTACAATGATTTGCCATGATTACTATGATTACTGTGATTATGGTTACTATGATTACTGTGTCCAGAAGTGAATGGACAGCCATTTGTCTGGAATGGAATAGAATCTTCTTCTTTAGCAGTGGGTTGGACTAGAAGACCTTCAAGGTCCCTTCCAACTCTGTTATTCTGTTAAATTTTGGCTGAAAACTTGAAAATTATTTTGGAAGATTTCACTCATGAAGATCAGTATGGGTTTTGAAATGCTGTGAATATTCTGGAATACTTGGAGCAACATAATGAAAAACATCCTCCACCGATATTCTTAGATGCAGATAATGTGACAATTTGTACTGGACTGCTTTGTTTGGAGTCATATGAACTTTGGAGATAATTGTATTAAATGGGAAATTTTATTAAATGGGTAATTATAAATTATTAAATTTTATAATTCTCAGAAAGCACAAATAATTGTAAATGGAGAACTAACAAAACCTTGAAAGATTCAAAAAGGGATAAGGAAAGTACATGAAATTCAGTTGCTTCCATAAAAGAGATTCTTAGCATGATTAATCAGAAAACATTATGCAGATGTTATATAAGTGTCTCCACTTTTGTTTATTATGAGACTTGAGGTATTGAATAGCAATATAAGATAAAATCAGAGAATTGTGGAAGTAAAGATTAAAAAAAGATTTTCATAAATGAAGGGCATTTGTGAATGATTTAGTGTTAATTTTAGAAGATCCACTAGAGGGAGTAGAAGCATTAATGAGAAAAATTAAAGGACTTTGATATAACAATTAATATAGTTTCATAATTAACAAGAAGACAAAGATGTAAAAAAAAAAAGAAACCAGAATATCAAATAGAATTGAAGAACAACCTGAAAGGACATTTTTTCATGGAAGACATGTAACAAAACTAAAGTTTTTTGCATCCCAATATCTATTTGATACAGAGGAATTTAGAGATGAATATTCAGTTGTCTATGGATAAATGTTAAAATGGATAAAAAGTTAAAAAGAAACCATGGAAGATGATTTCAGTATATAATTAAAGCAATGAGATGCCTGAATACAGAGTTGTGGAAAGATTCAACGCTACCATCTGTGGAGGAATGGTTGATGAAGTGGACACATTTTGCTGAATTGGATAAATTAACTTCTTTCATTAGAGAAAAGACATTATCTACATTTTATTGGAGACTGGGAGCCTCTTGTGGACTTTTTGCATAAAAATGAAAATAATGAACTTGGGACTTAGGGTTTTGATGGTTAGACAGGAAGGATTATAGAAAGAAGAGTGATATGATGTCATTTTTGAGAGGGAGGTCAAAATATATGTCTGCTTGTAATTACTAGGAGGAATATCAGAAGCTGCTCATTTATCCTTTTTTCTTTCTTTTCTTTCCTTTTCTCTTGGACTGTCTTTTGCTTTGCTTTGTTTTTTCCTATCTTACTTTATATTAACTTATGCTAACTTTTATCTTCTTATTTAAAAGTGTACATGCATGAAATGTAACATAAAGGATGATTACCCCACATCTGGGGTGCATCTAATTAAAACATTAACTAAGATACTTGCACAGTCCATGCACAGATGTTCATACTTCCTCAAACAGGAAGGTTTCAGAGGGAGCCCTCCCTCCTGCCAGGCCTAATTTCCTTGAAATACATATCAGTAATTGCCGGCATGTTCAATATGCAATTATTATGCATTTATAATTCCCATAATTTTGCAGTCTATATTTTATTTTCAGAAAAACAAGCTTAACAAGCTGGAAGTCAACAGATAGGACTTCAAGAAGAAGCAGATACCCAGAAATCAATTCATCCATCACGGTGGTGAAATGTAAAGTTTGTTGCTACCCGTTCTGTGGGCTTGGCTTGGTGGCGGGCAGGTCATGTAATTGGGTGTGTATGGCCAATTTTTATTTTTACTTTTTTAAACCATTTTTTACTACCAGTTCCAGGGAATAGGTAGTAAAAAATGTGTTTAAAAGGTAAAATAGTGGCTGGAGGGAGATACTTTTACAACCCATGAAATTGTTTTGTTGGGGAATGTGAGTGATGACACATATTGAGGGGGGGAAATATGGTCAGAGGCAAAACATGAATTAACTGAGGTCAGAGTTGGTTCTACCTGGTCCATGTCAGAATGGACATTTTATTATTTTATTATTTTATTATCCTAATAAAAACCTGGATTTCCTTTAAAGCTTAGCTTGAGACTCATGGTTTCATTAGGGCAACTGTTGGAACCCTGACAATCCAGTTGTTGTTGTTGTTTTTTAAAGCACATTTAGGTCAATATGGTATACTTTTGGCTTTCCTATTTCTTCCTCTACTCTCAAAATGTTTGATGGTTATCATTATAAGTTCTGGAGAGCGAGCTTCAGAATAACTTATGTTCACTGATAAAACATTGAACATAATTCAAGACTGATAAAGGAGAATATTCATATCTGAGGTTGAAATGAGGGATCTTTATTGCTTTCTGAGCTTGATTGTTTTCTTGCAGATGTTCCATTACCCAAACAAGGTAACATCATCAATGTTCTGATGAATTTACCTAGTTTAGGTAATGGAACATTGAAGGAAACAACCAAGCTCAGAGAGAGCACCAAGGACCCCACTATTTAACACTAACAACCAGTATACTATCTAACAAAGAATAAGTAGCCAACCCCTCTGACACTGTCTTATTTCTTATTTGTTTATGCATGAATATTTATCCTTTGGCTGTAAAACACTTTTTTTTATTTTTCCCTTGCTTATTTCTCTCCCAAGAAGTACTAAGTCAGTGGTTGTAAGGAGTCAGAACAAGGAGATGCAAAAGATCAGAAAGGCCAGCATTCTTTTCTTTGTACAATTTAATTGTCTGTCATCTGGAATAATAATGACACCTCCCTTCTGTTTTAGAAGAATCTAAATATTGGTTCCTGCTGCTATAATGTATGATTCCATCTGCAATTTTTTTCAAGACATCCAATTGCTAACTACAATTTCAACTTGCTAAAAATTAGAATCCAATCTGTCTTCCTAAAATGTAATCCTTTCCTTTCTGTCAGCAATATAAAGCAGAAGTTGAGTCTCGCTGTGTGTACGGAAAAGCATCGCAGGAATGATTGAAAAATGAAGGTGTTTCTGAAATATAATGAAGTATGCAACTTGTCTTACAAGTCAACCTTAATAACGTTGCCGTGTTTGGTTTTCTACTACTTCTGTTTGAGAATAAATAAGTGGATCAGGCTAGGTCACGTATTTTACAGGTCATCTCAAGTGACAGCTGCAGAACCAATGTATCACAGGCATTATGTTCATCTCTTACCTTTCCACACTCTAGGCCAGGGTTGTCAAACTCAAGCCATCATGGCAGTGTCATGTGATCACTAGTAGATTTTAATTTAGTTTGCTACTGGTTTGCTCGTGTGCGAGTGCGTGCTTGTGCATGTGCACAACACTTCTGACCATGTGCAGAAACATCCGGGCTGGTGGGCGGAGCCTCCTGCCACCGCCACTACCGGTTTGCCCGATCTGGGGTGCACTGGTAGCAACCTACAACTGTATGTGATGTAATCTGGACTTTTCCCCTCTAAACAAGGCATGTGTGTGGCCAGCGCATGACACATTTATATTTGCCTTCAGTTAACGGGTTTCCTTCAAAACAGTCTTTTGTCTGCATAGAAAATCTTCCCTTATCTTTGTGCCTTCCAAATATATTAGAACAATAATCCTCAGAGATTAACTAATGGTCCTGCTGGCTAGAAGTTCTGGGAATTAAAAATTCCACCCTTCCCTACAGTAGCAGGCTAGGAGTAGTTGGCATATAGCATTTATTTTAAAAGGAAAAGTAAAGTAATTTTGGTTGCTAAATAGTGTTTTGGAAAACAAATGGTGTTTTGGTTGTATACTGCTAATTTTAAAATTTCTCCACTTGATACAGGAACACAGAACACAGAATAATAGATTCGGAAGGGACCTTGGAAGGCTTCTAGTCCAATTCATTGCTCAAGCAATGCAAACGTTTAGGCATGCCTGGTCAAACTGAACGTTTCAGTCAATTCTTAAGTTAAGAGAAGCTCACTCAACATTCTACAAAACACAACATCTTTCCAATAATTGGACTGTGGGATTACTTTTTTATGTGCAGCTATTTATAGGTTCAAAATTAGGAAATAGTGAATATAGCAAGTGCAGAAGCTTGGGCAATAGTCCAGTTGATTTGGTGTTTCTTTTTTTTTACTATAATATTTTTAATGATATCCAAGTAGGGGATTGAATTATCTACAGTTAACCCAATAAAAACAGCTTCCTGGGTGAACAAATAGACCGTGGCTATTGTTTTGTCTGCTATCAACAAATAGGGGGTTTGCTAAACAGCTGCCTCAGCATTTGAAAGTAAAGATAATTCAATTGTTAGCAAGCAGAGGAAAATGTCTGTTTCCAGCCAGAAATTTCAACTGTGGGAAGCATTGTTAAGAAAAGGAAGTTACATGGAATTGTTGAAGTCTGAAATATCAAGAAAAGCTGCTAGAGCAGCCCGCAAAATGGTTAGTAGAGAAAAACAAACTTTACAAATCATTGTAATGAGCTGCTGAAAAATTCAGTTGACGATGGAGGAGTTGTCCAGGGTTTTACTATACGGCACTGCTTATATAGCACTAATATGGATGCAAGTGATGAAGAGGATACTTTTTCTTCACCTTCCACCAAAAGTATGTAAAATAAAACCCAAATCAATCCAGTAGTGGGATTCAACTGATTTGCACCACTTTGGCCGAACTGGTTGTTAAATTGCTAACTGGCCCCTTGCCTCCCCGCCTCTTCCAGAAGTCCCCACGTGCTCCTAGGTAAGTGCAGGGAGGCCTACTAGGACCAAAATGGAGCACGGGGCGGTGGGGGTGGAG
>JANHFP010004203.1:27749-47717 GCA_032468135.1 Calamaria suluensis | reverse complement strand
TAAAATTTAAAAGTATTTTAAATTTTGTGATTTTTAGAGCCATATAATTATTTAATATGTATTTTAATTTTTCTGATTATGTATATTTTCTGATTATGGCTGTACACCGCCCCGAGTGCGCAAGGAGAGGGGCAGTATAGAAATTGAATAAATAAATAAATAAATAAATAAACTGGTGGACTCAATTATGATTTAGTACAATATATGAACACAGCAACTAATCTGAACATCTAGAACTGTGATGACGAACCTATGGCATGTGTGCCACATGTGGTATATCTGTGGGCACGTGAGAGTTTCCCCAGCAGCCTAGCTCAGCTCCAGTGTGCATGTTCATGCTGGTCAGCTGATTATTGGGCCTTCCGGGCCCAGTAGAAGTCGGGAAAGAGGCCGTTTCCAGCCTCTGGAAAGCCTCCAGGGGGGCGGGGAAGGCTGTTTTTGCCCTCTCCAGGCTCCTATAAAGCCTCTGGTTCCTGAGTAAGGCAAAAAACAGGTATTCTGGTCCCACCGTGCAATCACATGCCAAAAGCGGGGGGGGGGGAAGTATGGGTGGTCATGCACGCATGTGTGGTGAGTGGGGCACATTGAATTATGGGTGTAGTCACTCACATGCGCACCCCCCCATGCTCCCCCTGTTTTTGGCATGCCATGGCAAAAAGGTTAGCCATCACTGATCTAGGAGATCTCAAAAGTGAAGCAATAATTTCAGTAGTGGTATTCAGCCCGTTCGGATCTGTTCATACAAACTAGTAGTGGTGACCTGCAGGTGGAGATCCCAGCCACCACCCAGCCCTGCCTACCCGCCCTGGCGCTATGCCATCCTATTTAGCCACGTTTTCTAAGCAAAATGCATGCACAGAAGGCCTCACATTTTTGGCGTGTAGTGAACCAGTGGTAAAATTATGTGAATTACCTCTGAATCATCTGTATCACTTTATCATATTAAAGCAGCTGAAGTATCTTTCCCAAATCAGGTTCTCCTAGATATATCAAAAGTTAAGTTTCTAGAATTTCTGTGACACACATATTTTTTTAATGCTGAAATAATACCGCAGCAAACAAAAATCTTATTGGGCTTTTTAGAAAGGAATGCTGAAGAGAACATCATAACTGTATATAACTATCCAGTTAAATTTCTGGATAGGAGCCTTCCAGATGCAAACAAGTTCAGCACCATATTGCTCTTTGCTCATACTATTGTCAGATATTGCTTGAATCTCAGAAAAGTGAACAAATAACCTTCAGCTCTGGTCCTAACCCTTTGGAATTGCTTTTCAATTAGCAGAAATGGCTAACCAAATGACTAAAAATAAAATAAAAAGTAATTTATATGAGAAAAGGAAAAAGCGACAAGAAAAGAAAAAGTAGCAATCTTACAAATAATTCCAAATGAAGTAAATAAAATAATTGTGTTAACCAGTTATATATTATAAACCAGAATTAGAGCTTGAATTTCAGAATATGTGCACTGTTCATAACAGAGGAAATTGCCTGAGAGAAATTTCCTACTTAAATGTTGCTGTGTAGACTTCTTTTTGTACCCTAAAAGCAAATATATATTTTTAATCTGGGGAAATGCGCAATGTTTTTTGTCAATGTTGATATGCTTCATTTCTCAAGTCCAGGTTAAATCTAGGAGATAAAAATTATTCTGAGGCTGTTACCATCTTCTATAGAAGTCAAAGATTGGTTTTGAAAAAGCAAGGAAAAAAGACAACTGTACTGACATTTAAGTTGAGGGGGGGTGAGTTGTTTTTTGTTTAGTGTCTCTTGTAATGAGTTCATCAACATGTCCATGCAGCATTCTTGAGAACACTCTGTCCACTATCATCTTCTGAAAACGTTTTCCCTCTTACTTTCCAGTCTATCCTACAGCCTGAGATTTCATTATGATCATCTACCACAAGGGTGTCAAGCTCACAGCCTGCGGGCTGGATGTCTCACATGCTGGCCATGCCTGCCCACCCCCGGCTTAGCGAAGGGGGGAAAAGTTTGTGATACGTCATCTGGCAACGTGTTGCCACGAGTTTGACCTACCTGATCTACCAAGTCTGACCTTGCTTAGATTTCTGAGATCACTTTAGATCTCAGCTACTATCACCAGACCCAGATGTCTGGTGTCCAAAAAAGAAGCTGACATAAATATTTTACAGCAACAGCTAGTTATTTCTTCAAAAAGGTTTGCTTGGCACGGACACCGTGCCAAAAGAAAAACGAATATTGTTTTTGTTCGACAGCAAGTTAGTTTATTTGGCCCGTTTAAGGTTTCATCTGCTTTTATTCTTTGTCTTTTAAAAATTTACTTTTATTTGTTTTTATAATTTACTAATGTATATGGATTCTTCTGCTTGAAATTAAATATAATAAAGGGAAGTATCCAACTGTTTTAAATGAAATTAATAAACAAATTAGGTTTATGCAGCATCTTGCTCGTGATTTTATTTTTGAAGTCCATGACGAACCAGTTTAGCACTTCCATGTCATCAGTGCCAAACCACTTAAGATTCCAATTTATACTCATAAACCTTAGGGACATAACTACACAAATTAAACACTTTGAAGTAAAGCAAGTAATGTGTTATGCTAGGTGTTTTATTTTCACAGCAGGCAAATGTGTGGACTGTCAACCCTGACATCATTAGTAAAGCCGCAATTGCCCGGCAAACTAATTCCTCATGATGTCATACATAGTCAAGACAGCTGACAAGAGGTCAAGAAAAATTCACACCTGACATCCATCACAATCTGAATCCTTTGAACATTCTTTACTACTTCTCTGCTAATGACTCAGAATGTGTTGGTTTTTAAACCCCTGGTCTACTTTGCATTCCTAGTATATACTGTTTGATTTAGATCTGTTCTCTTATCCTCAATTAAACTCTTGGTCCTGTGGAATTTCCTTTGAATTGAATTTGACTCCCAATGACTTCATTAACAAGTCTTTGCAGTTTTTGCTGGTTTTGGAACATCCTTCCTCTTGGATGTTTTTCAACTACCTAGTTTAGCTTACAACCCTGATATTCCCCAGAGGTTTCCTATCTAAGTATTGTATTAACCAGCCCCAATCCTGATTACCTTCTAGACCAGGGATGAAATGCTACCAGTTTGCTTCAGTTCGGGAGAACTGGTAATGATTTAAAACTACCAGTTCAGGCAAGCCAGTAGTAAAAAAATACTTTAAAAAGCTAAAAAAAAAAAAAAAGTTATGAGGATCGCAAGGCACTGATCCTCTGGACCTTTTTTTTTCTTTTTTACTGGTTCTGGTGAATAGATAGTAAAAAAATGGTTTAATTTTTTTTAAAAAAAGGTTCTGACGATTGCGTGGCACTGCTGTGATCGTTGGAACCTTTTTTAAAAAACTTTTTAAAGCAATTTTTTTACTACCGATTCACCCAAACTGGTAGTAAAAAAAGTTTTTTTTAAAAAAAAGTTGGCCACGCCCACCCAGTCACATGACCCCCAGCCACAACCACCAAGCCATGCCCACAGAACCAGTAGCAACAAATTTTACATTTCACCACTGCTCCATACCTAGATAAGATCAGTTAGGTGCCACTTACTGAAAGTATTAATTTTCTGAGTATGAAAGAACTGCATGAAAAGGAGACTCTGCAGGTTTAAGCTAGCCTTATATATTTGTAGCAGCTTTACCACCTTACCATACAGGTAGTCCTTGACTTACAATAGTTTAACAATAGTAATTAGGATGGCCTTTAAAGGGTACTTTACAGACTGTACTTATGATGGCTGTAAAGCACCTTTGGCTTTTGAAAAAACATTGCATTACCACCCTAAACTCACCTGACAATAGTCTGGTTGCTTGGTACCTATTTGCACATACGATTTGTCACCAAGCACTTCATCATCATATGATCGCCATTTGCAATGTTCTCTGCCAGCTTCCCCAGAAAGCCAGTGGGAACCCGTCAGGATAAGTAGCACGCTGTTGCCACCTGCCACTTGTTGAGACAACTTCCTCTTATCTCTGGGGTCTGCCAGCCAAGGAAAACTGAACAACTCCTTCTCCTTCTCTTTTTTACTACCAGTTCTGTGGGCATGGCTTGGTGGGCATGGCAGGGGAAGGATACTGTAAAATCCCCATTCCCTCCCCATTCCTGGGGGAAGGATACTGCAAAATCTCCATTCCCACCCCACTCTGGGACCAGCCAGAAGTGGCATTTGCCAGTTCTCCTCAACTACTCAAAATTTCCGTTACCAGTTCTCCAAACTACTCAAAATTTCCGCTACCGGTTCTCCAGAACCTGTCAGAACCTCCTGGATTTCACCCCTGGAATAAACCCACCAGGACAAGATTCAGCAGCCCACCTGCATCTGAAAGACAAATATTGCTCCTTTGAAGACAGCAAAGTCCACATTCTGGACAAAGAGGGCCACTGGTTTGAAAGAGGATGTCAAAAAATGCCATCTATATTAAAATTGAACAGCCCTTTCTCAACACAAGGAGAGGATATGACAACGTCTATTTCCTGTCTACAACCCAGTCCTTTTATCCCAAGAAGGTTCCATACAAATTTGCCCTCTGATTCAAGTGACCCTGAGGATATAGATAAACCACTAAATGGCCTCAACAATTATTGGAAACTTATGACTGACATTCACAGTGCTGACGGCCATATGACTGCAAATCCTCCCATTACTCACCATGCAGACAGAACTGGAGAAGCTTTTTGGATGAGAAGTGAAACATTTTCAAGGAAAAAAAACCCAAGAAATTCCAGTTGCCTTTTGAACAACCTTTAGGATTCTAGTTGATGTCCATGGGGAGTGTGGTCCTGCTTTGTGGCATTCCTCTGGTCTCAATTTTCTGTCCTCACCTTTTAAATATCCATATGACATCCCTGGGCCAGGATGGGTTTAGGTATTATGAATATGACTGCCCAGTTATAATCTCAACCCTTGTCTATCACCACAATGCTGCTGAAGTTCTGTTTCAGTGTCAGGAGCCTGTGATGATCTGGACTGTGAATAAAAGGCTCAATAGTTAACCCTACTAAAAGCCAAATGTCTGGATTTTGGGATCATCTGGATCCAGAGAATCTCCATCTTTCATTAATTTCATTCTGCATTAACTGTAATTTATAGACCCAGTGTGCAATTTATTGATTCTCCTGGTATGATCTTAGCTATGGCTCAGATTGACAATGCACAAATCCACTGAAGATATGTCACAAACAATATGTGGTCCAGAATGCAACAGTGTAAGTAATTATGGGCTATGATGCACCCATGTAACACTTACTCCATGAGCTGCACCAGGCACCAGTGCACTGGTCACTTAAAAGACCAAAGACTGGCAATTCACAAGATCACTTGTTTCTAATCACTTCTGCCCAACTGATAAATCATTGTGCCATGAAAGCTTCAGGGATGTATATACATATATACATACATACATATATACATACATACATACACACACACACAAGCACACACAAACATATATACACAGAGAGAGACCCAGAGCACTTAAATAAACACAAAAAGTTATTTTAGAGTGTATTACTATTCTTCTTCTCATCCTTCCTACTACCTGTCTCTTCCCACTTATGACTATAACCATGTTGCTTATATCTTTAAATTTTATATTTTTTCCTAGTCCGATTTGATTGCTTATTAATAACCTAAGACTATCACTAGTGTTGTATCTTATGATTCTTGATGTATTTTATTTTTCTTTATGTACAAATTTGCAAATTTGCACCTTGTGTCTCCAATCACACTTGGCTAATAAATAATTTTATTCTAGTCTAATATTAGGAGAACTCTGTATATAAAGTACAAATGAACTACCCTGTTTTCCCCAAAATAAGACATCCCCTGATGATAAGCCCAATCGGGCTTTTGAGTTCATGGCAATAAGGTCAAGTACTTATTTCAGGATGCAAAAAAATATAAGACAGGGTCTTATTTTCAGCAAAACCTGGTACATCTATAATAGTTTTTGATTCATTAAATATTTTCTGTTGTATTAGTACTACAAAATTTTGCTTCTGTAAAAGAAAAAATTAAGTAAAGTAGGATGCCATGTCAACTGAAGGGAAATGTTGAATAGTCACTACCAAACATATAAACTGAGTTAATATTTTTTTATTTTTGAAATGAGAGCTTGCTTTGTGAAATATAACCTAAATAATAAATGTTTCAACTAGGTACTCTTTATATTAAAATTGTTTTAAAGTAAAAGTTGTCTTAAATGTCAAGATCAAATAGTTGTCCTAATTTTATTCTTTACGAAGCATAAATTATATTATCCTGACTAGTTCTAACTTTGAAAACTCAGGAATATGATTATAGCCTACGGTATGAACTAGACAGCATATATTGTTTGACTCAGAAAGATGAAAGATGAAAGATGAAAGCAAAACTGTCTGAATCCTGGATCTATGTAACAGGTGCCAGAGAGTCTAATTCTTTTTTATTTTATTTTTTAATTTTAGCTTAGGTTTAATGGCAAATTTAAAGATTTTACTCCACTGTGATAGTGAAATCGAGTGCAAAGCTTGAAGAAATGTATGAAGTTCATTGCATAGCCAAACATCAATACACTGACTACCATAGTTAATTGAATCACTTAAAATGTAATTACAGGAAGGAAATACAAGTTAATTGTTTCATGAAACCATTAAGGTACTTCTCCAAAAAAAGCATAAAGTAAAATAAACAGCCATTTTTCATCCGCGTGAACATGTTTTCTTTCCTGGCTTTGCAATTTACTAGGGTGTAGGATTGTGGAATTTATCATACGATGGCAGGATAGAATTGTTATTGCTAAGAATTATTCACTAAGCTATAACACATTGTGGGAATGAAAACATTGGTCTTTATGATTATACTCTGTTATTCCACAGAATTCTTCAGGGATATCAGGGATAACTATGGTATTAGTATTTTCTACAAGACAGTATAGTTGGTGAAATCCTTACCAAGCACAAAATGTTATATCTGTGGCAAATTTCCTGAAAAATAAATTAGGCTAACAGCAAAAGTGACAAGCCCAAAGAAAACCAGTGCAATCCATAACCAGAAGAATTCCAGTACCCCAGTCCAAGTCAAACTGTGTAATCGTTATTTTATTTATTTATTAATCAAATGTAGATTATTTCACTGAAATAATCCATTTCACCCATTTCACTGAAAGCATACTGGGCACTGCATAGTAATAATCTGGATATTATACAATGTCCTTGTTTCTTTCTATCTATCTTCAATACAGCTTAAATGCTTTGCTTTGTATATTACTTTGAGTAAGCAAATATATTCTAAAATACTGTTTTAAGCCCTACTGGCATCTTGCAAATCAGGTTACAGCTCCAAATATCAGCTACAAAAACTAGAAGTAGTTATTTCCCATAATTGTGAAAGATATAGTTAATTTTATGCATGGTTAGTTAAGAAACCAAAGGCTATAAAATCATAGGATAATGAAAAGAAGCGTTCTAATAGCTTTTATTTATTGCCTCTGCTATCACCAAAGACCACAACCACTATTATAAATGTATAAACAATACCAATGAAGGCTTAATGCATTATATCACCAATTTCCATTGCCTGGCCCCTGCCAAGTACAAGGTTTGTGGTCAATGTATTGTGTAATTAAGATACTCTTTACTGGTTAGTAAAGTCAAGACTTATCAAATAATTTATGTAGGAAAGGAGCAGCAGTGAGTGCAGCAACACACAACGTGGCAGTAAGAATCCTGTAAATATTAGACACTCATATTAATTGCCTTCATGAACAACTAGGCAAGCAGCTAAGATAGGAAGTGATGATCACTCCAGCTGGTGTCTTTAGTAACAACAAGAAACATGATAGAATGGCAGTAAGCAGATAATAATATTTGCCACTGTTCAGTTATTTCACAAGGGTGAAAGTTAGAGAGGTAGGACAGACATGCTAAATTGTCAGCTGTTTAAGAAAAGAAAGATGGCTTTAATCACTTAGAGGTGTGTGTTGCATGCTAACAAATCTCATTCTTTTGGCTGCTAGCTCATAAAATCATCTGCTACAATGTCCTACCTGTCCAGGACTACCTCACCTTCAACCACAACAATACAAGAGAACACAATAGATACAAACTCAATGTGAACCTGTCCAAACTTGATTGCAGAAAATATGACATTAGCAACAGAGTGGTCAATGCCTAGAATGCACTACCTGACTCTGTGGTCTCATCCCAAAAACCCCAAAACTTTAACCTAAGACTGTCTACTGTTGACTTCAACCCATTCCTTTTTTTTTTTAAAAAAAAATCTTTATTAAATTTTGACAACAAAAAAATAAAAGACACACACACACACACACATACATACATAAAAGGAAAATAAAATAAAATATGGCTCAGTTGTTATAATATAATATAGAATCAACAACGGTCCTGTTCATCTATTTCACTTTGTAATTGATTTTTACTAGTCTACGTTATATACTCTTATATACATATATCTACACGTCCTATTGTCTGTTATCTTCCTTTCTTACTTTGTTTATCTATCCATATATACCACTTGTTCCAGCTTTTGTAATATTTTGTTTTTCCCAGTCCTTTTAATGTTATTGTAAGTCTATCATATTCTGCGCATTCCTAGATTTTTTTGTATGATTGTTATACTTGTTGGTAGGGTTGTATTTTTCCAGTTTTGCGCAATCACTAATCTTGCTGCTGTGAGAATGTGTATAGTGAGGTAAAATATGTCTTTGTTTAATTTGTCTCCAGGAATTACCAATAAAAAAAAATCTGTTGTTTTTTTTATTTGTTGTCCAGTTATCTCCTTTATCCAATTGTGAATCTTTTTCCAGTATGTTTTGACCCTCGGACACGTCCGCCACATATGGAAGTATGTTCCTTGTGGAAAGCCACATCTCCAAAAGTTAGCAGATTTTGGCCAATCTCTCTGGACGTAGATGCCACTGGTAGAACATTTTGTAGAGGTTCTCCTTATAAGCAGCTGACAACGTAAGTTTGTAGTTTTGACTGCATAGCCTATCCCATTGATCCAACATTATATTATGTCCGATTTTTTTCGCCCAGCTAATCATTGTGTTTTTGACAACCTCTGATTCAGTCTTACAGTATAATAAGTAATTATATATTTTAGAGATCATTCTTTTATCGTTTCCAAATAAAATCCTGTATAATTCATATCTCCCCTGGGCTATGCCATATTGTTCTTTGTCAGCCTTATATTTATTATTTATTCTCATGTAGGTCCACCAGTCTAATTTTATTCCCTTGTTCTCTAATTGGTGTTGTGTAGGCATTTCCCCCCCTTGTCAATCAATTCTTCATATGTTTTAATTTTCTTGTGGTCTATTAAGTTGGGATAGGCTATGGCTTCTAGTGGAGAAATCCAAACTGGAACTTTATCATAGTTATCTTTTTTGATGGTCTCCATACCTCGATTAGGGCATTCCGGATCTGGTGTCTTTGAAAATATTTCTGCGTACTTAATTTTTCCCCAAAAAGAAATGAGTGCCACCCTAGTGCCAAATCATGACCCTTAAAGGTCAGAATTCTTTTGTTTTCTAATTTAATCCACTCATTAATCTAAATTAGAGCTGCCAAATGATAGTACGCTTCACAATTCGGAAGACCGAAGCCTCCCCTGGTTCTGGAATCCTGTAATAAAAGGCGTTTGATCCTAGGTTTTTTATTTAACCATATAAAGCTGCTTATTGTTCTGTCCAAATTTTTGAAGATTTTTTTACCTAATTTAATCGGTATCATTTGAAAAAGATATAAAAGCTTAGGGAGTATATTCATCTTGATTGTAGCTATTCTTCCTGTCAGGGGCAATTGTAGTTTTTTTTCCATTTTTCTAAATCATTTTGTACTTGTTTTAATAATGGGTCATAGTTATCTTCTTTTAGTTTTCTACATCCAGGTGTTAGCCAAACTCCCAAATACTTAATTTTCATAACAGTTTGTATGCCTAATCTTTCAGTTAATTCTTTGTCCTGTTTTCTTGTACAGTTTTTAACTAATAAGTTTGCTTTTTGTTTATTTATTTTTAATCCTGCTACTTGACCAAATTCTTCTAATTTCTTTGTCCAATTGATTTGTTTCCAGGGAGTCTTCGATTATCATCACCAGATTGTCCGTGAATGCCTGTATTCCTCTTTTTTGATTTTTAGTCCTTTTAAATCCTGATCGTTTCTTAATTGTATCAGTAAACACTCTAGTGCTAAAATAAATAGTAGGGGTGACAACAGATACCCTTGCCTAACTTGTTTGTAAATATTAATACCTTTTGTCAATTCTCCGTTTACTATTATTTTTTGCTGTTTGTCATATAAAGCTCTAATTAGTGCAATAAATTTATCTCTGAATTCCATAAATTCCAGTGTTTTACAGTGCCATCTGTAAAACATTTTGTATTGATTTTCTTTATAAGACATATATATCTTCTACATAAACCAGAAACACATATTGCCAAAATGTTGATAACCTTATCATCAGGTTGATATCCTTAGATATCCTAAGATTTACAGATTTCCACTCAAATTATTTATTTATTTATTTTTATTTATTCAATTTTTATACCGCCCCTCTCCTTACGGCAAATCCGGGAGCCTTCATAGCGCAGGAGGGAATTCATTCCAGAGGGATGGGATTGCCACAGAGAAGCCTCTCCTTCTGGGGGGTCACCAATTGGCACATAGCAGCCGATGGGACCCCCACCAGACCCTCCCTGTGAGTGCGAACCGGTCGGGAGGGAGTAGGCAGCATGCAGTCCTGTAGGTACCCTGGTCCAATGATATGGGTCACTTTAAAGATCATAGTTATGACCTTAAAACGAACCCGGTACTCCACTGAATTATACAAATAAATCCTATGGTATAGTAGAAGCTTTCAAGAAGAGACTGGACTGCTATCTGCCAAAAATGGTGTACGGTCTCCTGCTTTGGCAAGGGGTTGGACTAGATCAGGGGTGTCAAACTCAAGGCCTGTGGGTACTTAGATCTGGCCCAGGGGGCTGCCCTGGAAACAGCAAAGGACTGGTCCATGGTGTCTCTGCCAGTGAAATTGGAGCTCAGGAGAGCCTCCCAAGTTTTGTTTTCACTGGCAGAGGGTTGCAGGAGACCATTGCAGCTGAAAGCAGAGCTTGGCAGCATGTTTTTGCTAGATGAGCCTTTAGGTCCCCACAGGTGCCCCTGACATGCATGATGTTGAGCTGGCCATGCCCCTATGCACCCCCACCCAAGGTCACTGTTGGACTAGATGACCTACAAAATTGCTTCCCACTCTGTTAATCTGTAAAAAAAAGTTGACTCACTTTTGTCAATGAGAAAATGGAATGGTTTAGCTTGAAAAATGACTTTGCACCTTAAATAGTTTCTACATCTTTTCTTCCAGTATAAAATAATTTTTCAAAGAATTGGCATTTCACAGACAAATTAAGGTACTTCAAGAAACTACTGTAAATGAATGTGAAAAAGCATCCACAAATATTTTCTTATTTAATCAGTTACTAGCCTGTCAGTAATGAATGATCATCAGAATTTGTATTTGTCTCCATTAAAATGTATCTTGTATAAAGTGTGCTGCATTTAAATGTACTTACACATTCTCATATCTTGATCGGAAAATCATAGCTCACACTGCAATACTATTAGTCATCTTGTACACTGTCAACATAAACCTGTAATTTTCTTATTTGTGAACTGTAATAGAAGATTTTGCCTTCTAGATTTTCAAATGAATAAGAAATAGCAAAGAGATGAACAGATTCAATTTTGTGTTTCTCCACACTTAAAGTTCTTAATAATCAAACAAGAAGCACAGACTAAGCGTTACCATTTCCTTTGAACTGTTGTTACACTACCATTTAAAATCTTCCCATTTCATTTTCAACTCAATTTTCTTAATTTAAGCTTCTCACGGCTTTGGTTCAATTAGCTGTCTTGTTCTAATTAACAGTTTGTACACTTGAGAAATATAACCTCTTGTTTTAAGAATAATGACTCTTATTCCAGGTGCCTACTTAATTTGTTCAGTGTCAGAGAGTATGGAGATGGTACCTTTTAATTACAGGAAATGATAAGTTCTTATCCTCCACAAGCAGCAATTATTTGGAAAATAATAAAAGATCTTTGTGGCTTACCCTAATGATATAGCCACAGATCTTCATGCTATTTGCATGAAGGTATTGCAAGTTATATGGGCATATTCAGCATACATATTGCTGAAAGCATAGTTTAAATGTAATTTTCTTTCCCCAAGATTCCATTACAATACAACATGGAAAAGATTTTTTTTAAATAGTCACTAATCACAAGCTTTGTTTTAGACTCAATTTGGCAATTATTATTCATTTACTAGACCAGCTTTTGTGTTGCTCCAGTCTATTGGCTCAGAGCATTTTACAAAAAATCAGGATGGTGTTTAAGGATGAAAGCATACAGTATAATCCCAAACAAATAATGTCAAACATTCTTGTAGTAGAATAGTTAATCCCAGATAGCTTTATTCAGAAGTTGCTAGTTAATTTGGGCTGAAATGTGAAATGAACTTGAGTCAATCAATCTCCATGAACATTCATGAAAAACCCACATAACCTTTTATCTAGAAATATATGAGCCCATCTTTTATACTTTCATAAGAAATGCTACTGGCTGATTTGCTGCATTAAGATAGTAGCTAAATTGCTATTTTTAAAAGAAAAAATAAATCCAATAATACAACCTATAACACAGAGGGAGTCATCATATTGACTATATTTTATCAAACAATTCTGTTTAAATTTAAATAAATACAAACTTGTGGTTTGTTTAAACTATCTTTTTCTTCCTAGTCCCAACATCTTTTTTGAAAAAGTATATTTCTTGGGCAGTGAGATTATTAGCACAGAATGGAAAGAGGAATGCAAAAAGAAAAGGCTACATTTTAGGGTTATAAACTAGAAAAGAGAAATGATATTATACTGTGGCCCATGTAGAATGGGATTTTTAAAATAAATGCTTTTGGGATCAAAGCATCAGTCCTACATATTCCTCTCTATTACATTTTCTGTCAGTTCCATTTTAATCTTGTGCAGAAATATTGACAGACCTTGATATTTGGAGCTTCAGTGTTTTTCAGTAGCTTCAAGTTGAATACCACAGTGACAATAACAAATAGTGTGTGCTTGTATTTGCATGCATGCCCACATTCACACAAACCTTATATTTTGCTTTAAAAGCATTTAATAAAGAAAGATTACTTTAGTATTATAATAGGGCCATATGACTATACACAGGAGAGAAAATAAATGTCTGCTTGGCATCCATTCTTGGCATTCTGCCTAAATTAGAAATTATAATAACTCACCTAATCAGAAATATTTGAATAGCCCTTTGAAAGAACAGTAGAGCCAAGGTGGCCTTTAGTTAAATAGAGATTGCTTATTTCCCTCAACATTCACCTTTTCAAGCATGAAATATAACTAATCAAATGGAAATGTTTTCATGATTAAAAAGTGTTCTTGTTAAATGAGAACTGATCAGACTTCATTAAAAAGATTGTTTGGGGGCTCATTATTATAATTTTGATGGTAATTATGATCCTTCAGTTGGTGCTAAGTTATTTCTAGCACATTGTTCTGAAAATTACTGCTGTTTATTTTGTATGCAATTCAATAAAAGGTCACTATCACTTTCCAAAATACTATGGTAATATGTTGAAAGGTCTTTTAAAGGAATTTTTAAACTTATCTGTAGAAGGAGGAATTATGTTTCATGTCTCATTTGCATTTTTGAGGAATTGATCATTGGAAATACTGTAATCTCATTCAATATAAACATTCACATTTTGCTTTCTCGAATCTACTCTGTGAGTTGTTCTGGTTACTCCATGAGTTGTTCCAATTAAAACAACATTTGGAGGATATTCATACATGACATAAAATGTTGCATGTTTTCTGCATCAGTTGAAATTTTCCCTGCCCAAAGACTCAATTGCATGGTACAATTTTAAATTACAATCCATCATGTGCATAAAATCAATTACTTCTAATATCCCAGAGAGCTGTGTTCTTGGTTAGTTATTTGAGTATTATTTATTCAGTTCTATAGTAGTAGCATTCAGAACTGGACCAATCTCCCTAGAATATATCTGTCAGTTTACTTGGTGTAATCAATGTGTTATTCCATTACTCACATATTTGGCAGGCTCTGTTACCCATTTCTTCCATTAAAGTAGGAGAAGATGCCTTTGATTGGTTACTATCCTGATTGTGACTTGAGGCAGATTTTGATGAATTACACAGTTTCTGATATTGTTCAGTTAGAATTCCTTGGACTATTTTTCATTCTAAGTTCTACTTGAATAGGAGATTTGACAGCTTATTAAGATTTTAGTATCGCTTTGGAAACATTTATTCAAGCTTTTGTTATGTTTATCTTCAGAATATGGATAAGTTAATTAGTTTTTTCTGCCTTCCTCTTTCCATTAAAGTCATACATCTAGGTCTTTATTTGACCAAAAAGTATAAACTCTCAAGTATAACCTCCTGCATTTTTCTAGAAGTACATCAGTAAATTCAATTAGAAGGAAGAGTTTTTAAAATCAAATAAAATAAGTCATAAGAACAATGCATTCATTGCTACTTGAGCTTTGGGGTAATTATCCATTAATTTTTTTAGGCTTGTATGTTTTATGACCATGGAATTACTAACAGCAGAAGCTGAACCTGAAACACATATTTTGGAGAAAATGCTCTGAGGACACATAATGATGTTAAGTCTTTAAAATTAGCAGGTTTCTTTCAGTTCAGCACAATGGCAAGAGGCAAAATGACTGGGAGACTCATAAAAAATAAGAAACTGGGATATATGCCTGCATGCTTGCACAATTCTGCACAGTTGTATTTGCCAGCTTAAAGCTGATTTATCATCACATTTTATACAATCCATACAGTGATATGAGGCTTGCTCTGAAGATGGTTTCACTGAAAACATTTCTTCAGGAACTGCCCCAACGTTCATGCAAATTAAAGATGACAGTACAGTTTAGCAGGCAGCAAAAAGAAAGCCAAAGCAAAGTAAACTGAATTCTAATCTTTGTGAATTCCATTTCCAGTAGAAGCATATCTAAGCATAAACAAAATATTGCAGCTATTACTATTGGTTTGGTTTGGTCCCTTTTCTTTGTTCTTAACAATTTAAAATTATTTAGTTAAATTTCAGATGCAAACGCAGACGCCAAGTGAGTAAGAAAGGAAAAATTCTTTAAAAATATTCTTTTCATCTAAGGAAATAGCCTTACTTTTGTCAAAACACATTTATAGACACCAGATGAATTGGTCACATGTTATGCTTCATATTTTAATCTGCCACTATTATTCTGGATTGCCATGATACAACCAAATTGTTGGTTATATCATAGATCCAGTTTGTTACTGTTATTCTGGATTCCAATTGATTGCTGATTATATAATATAATCAGTTTGGTGCAATCATGGCTAAAGACACCAACCTAGAAACCAGAAGACCATAAATTCTAACCCCATTTTAGGTAAAACTCCAAGTGTGTGACTCTGGGAAAGTCACACACTCTCTCTCAGCCCTAGGAAGGAGGCAATGGCAAAGTACTTCTGAAAGTCTTGCCAAGAAAATGGCAATGACCAAACTATTCAATCTCCAGAAATCAATCCTAATATGCACACAGAGACTCAAAACCTCCCCTGGTTAAAACCTACATTATGCTGATGGTTTGTCAATCCAATTTTATAATGTTTTTAATCTTGTTTCTTAATCAGTATTCTTTTATCAGGTTTTTACTATTACTAATACTACTATTAGTAACCCAATCAAAACTTTGCCCTTTCCAAATGACTTATCCTTGGCAATAATCCCTTTAGCATTAAATTGATTTAATCAAGAGACAAAAATGCCATCATTAAGTAAAACAAAATAATAAGACTATTGACCTTTAATATGTTCTGAATTTGAGTGAAGCATTGTAACACTAATAAAAAAATCATGTTAACTTTCAAAGTTACTAAAACTAGCTTAAATCACAATTCAGCCCTGTGTTCTATTAAAATAAAATGTTTTTCTATCAGAGCCCTCATTTTTTTTCATATATTTCTTTAGAACTGGTGTAGTGTATATTGTTTCCCAATAGTATACACTAACATTAAACAAGAACAGCATGACATAATGAGAATTTTGTATAAGATATATACAGATAAAATAGGTAATAAAATAAACTGCCATGAATTCTTGGGACAAGTGGTGATAAAATGCAGCAAATGAATCAAATATATAATAAACAAACAATAAACAGTAACCTTCATTCAAAACAAGTAAAATATATCAGCATCATTTATGTACTTTTGTTGCAGTGTTTTGTATGAGCTAAAGTTTCCAAATCATCTTTAAAACATTGTAAAACATTGCAGTAAATCTACAATTATTTAGTTATGCTAGGTCCAATTTTGTGGAATATGGATCTTTTTAACGAGTCTGGGGATATCATTTTTCATGGGAGGCATTTATAACCACTTGGAAACCAATAGTTTCTTACTTCCTATCGAGTAGATATGACAAATAATAACGGATAAGTATACTTTTTACTTAAGTGGAGAACTGGTAGCAGAAATTTTGAGTAGTTCAGAGAACCAGAAAATACCACCTCTGACTGGCCTCGCCCCCATTTATTCTCTGCTTCCTGAGGAAATGGGGATTTTTCAGGAGGAAATGGGGATTTTGCAGTAACTTTCCCCTGGAGTGGTGTGAGAATGGAGTTTTTATAGTATCCTTTCCCTGCCATGCTCACCAAGCCACACCCACCAAGCCATGCCACACCCACTAAGCCACACCCACAGAACTGATAGTAAAAAAAATGAAACTCACCATTGATTAAGTGCCCTTTTAAGACCAATAAGTTCTTAAAAACATAAACACATCCAGAAAAATCAGACCAAAGCTTTGGATTGAATTCCCAAAACTGTTGCATTTAAGTTGCATTAAATTTGTATGCTTTTGTCCTCAAAATACTGTATGTTACGGTAGATAGTGTTGTGACAAATAATAATAATAATATGTTATTTAAGGAACAGCAATAGAGATTTGTTTAAATTTCTATTTCTATATGTAAGCTATAATTTTGAGCATGTTCTATATTCCTTCAGAGTCAGATGGGAGTACTATAAACAATGATTTATGTAATTGCTTTAAATTGCTAATTTTAATTATGGGGAACTACAAGTATAGTTCTTTAAATTTCACAGGAGAATGTGTATTATCTCTGTGATTTATTGTTCATAAGACCTTTCCTTGGATTTAACTTTCAGGAAATAGTTTATTCTTTTAATTCTGCATCTTTCCACTAAAAAGAGACAGAGAATGGCCAAATTTAGATTTTAAAAAGCAAACTTTGGCTTACATGTTTGAGTAAAGCAGGATTGTCCAACCTTGGCAACTTTATGACTTGTAAACTTCAACTCTCAGAATTCCCCAGCCAGCCATAGTTGAAGGGAATTGAAGTCCACAAGTCTTAAATTGGGCAAGTTTGGACAACCCCAGCCTCCAATTCTGGGTATTTGAAAAGCCACCTATCTCTGACTGTTTCTGTCCATCAAATGATCAGGCAAAGTATAAACATCTATAAAATAGTGTCTCTTCTATAAAATAGTGACTATAAAATAGTCTCTTCTATAAAATAGCGTAAAATACCAGGACCTTCTCTGCCATGGTGTCTACTTTCTGGAACAGCACCTCTTCCAGGTCCATTGGGCTCCTGCCATGCTGATACTCAAAAAGGCTTTGAAAAGTTGGCTGTTCTCCCACGCTGTAGGGCAGAGTAGCCATGAGCCCCTGTAGGTTATTTTATTATTATACATTATTAGCCTTCTGCATGGTTATTATCTGTTTCATTTTTAAATTATTCTTCCTTTTTGTCACATGCAAGCAGCCCAGAGTATTCTGGATTTCCGTGGCTTCTAAATTGTATTAACTAACTATAAATAATGATGATGGTCAGAAGACACTGACAAATGTTAATATAAAGCAAATAGGCTCTTATTTATATTTAATATATTTTCCTAGTGAAAGATTGCTGAAGTGCAACAGTTGTTGCAAATAAACTATATCTTGCATGTTGATTGGATGCCATTATGTATTCATGTCCAAAAATTCATGAAAACTCCTTAGTCAATGTCTGTAAAACTGAGTTCTACATTTTTGAGAGATTAACAGTCTTCATGTGAACATATAACTTATAAAAATATACCTTGTCTGGTTGTAATGACAAGGTATTAAGAGTAGTGCTAATATAAAAATAAGGTGCTAATGTAGTGCTAATATAAATATAAATTTAGTGGTTAATTTTTAATTGAATTTTAATTGAATTTTAATTGGGTTTAGTAGGAGAACAGCTTAGTTTAATTATTTTAATTATTTTAGGTTGTATATTATTCTGTTTTTTAATGTTGCTGTCAACCACCCCAAGTTTTTGGAGATGGGGCGGTATATAAATTAAAATAATAAATAAATAAATAAGTGCCAACTATTCTGATCAGTAATTCCTGGTGTTTTCAACATAAAAATAGTTAGTCAAGGCTAGCATATATATTTATGTATTGTATAGTGTTACTTTCAGTTATAATAATTGGTATTATATATCTACTCTACATCTTAAACTTTTATTTTAAATGGTTTTATTGCTTGTTTTAAAATATATTCACATTATGGAAATATGAAACACTTTTCATTTTTATCCTATCTGATTTTATCCTACATCTGTATACATCTCTCTCTCTCTCTCTCCCTCTCTCTCTCTCTCTCTCTGTGTGTGTGTGTAGAGATACCTAGTTACTCAAATATGGAAGGGTAATATCAGCAGTAAAAGCTAGTAAAAGCTGCTGATAGGAAGAGAACCAGTGGCCTAGTGGATAATACAACTGCTTAAGATGCAGGAGACCCAGGTTCAAATCCAATAAGTGGTATGTCTGCCTGATCAGAACTAATAAGTTTGAAATAGCTATCCCAGTCTCCCTTTATTCAAAATATCAGCAAAACAAACAATTGAAATATACATTTTATTATTTTATCAGCAATATACTGGCCCCTATTTGAATGTTTTAATCTGCTGCAGGTGGGATGGGATTTTGATCAAAACATCAAACAGATATTAAGTATAAAAACAATATTTCAGAGTCCACAATATTTTCTCCATATATATTTAAGCTGAGAACAGAGAAGAATTTATAAAAGACATTTATAGACTTACTGAGTATAGCCAGGCCAAATAAAACCAAGAAAATCTGTTCCCGGAATTTTTTTGTATGATGCTTTTGTATACTATTATATTCCACAATGTTTATAAAACCTTAATATCAAGTTAAAATGATTTTTTTTCTCCACAAATGGAGAAACCTGGAATTAATTCTTTGTCAATTTTTATCTTTTCTCTCATAATTTACCCTTCGGTCTAGTATTTACCAATTAAAAAGCATACTATCCCTATCCTCTATTCATAACCACCTTGAGTGACTTGGGTTAAACCTATTTATGTTCAAGTTTGCATGATATTTTTTCTGATTATTTATAACCTTGCCACTGACTGTCTTCCTTATTACATACATGAACTTTAAATAATTCACGATTGGAAAATCTGTGACTCGCATCACTATTAAGTGATAAAAATATGTTGGGAACTGTAATATCTAGATATCTACTAAATAAGATATTCTAACCACAAACCTAACTTTCTAATAACAGACTCTATAGATAATCTCTAAAGTAAACCACACAGCCCAATCCAGTGATGCCTACAATACTTGTAATCCTTTGATTTACAACTATTCATTTAGCAACTGTTTGAACTTACAGCACTGAAAAACAATGTGTCACGGCCCAGCCCAATGAAATTAACCAAGGAAGCAAACTCCCAACGTAATACCAAACACAAAAAGCTGTTACCAGGCAGTTAGCTTCACTCCATGGAACAGGCACAGAGAAATACA
>JANHFP010004201.1:47759-59434 GCA_032468135.1 Calamaria suluensis | reverse complement strand
TGAGCCATTAAAAAAGTCTCACGGGCCTTACTCAGGAATTCTATAAACTCGCTGTAATGTCGCGGACTGATGTGCGTGAGCCGAGAGTGTGTTGTGTTAATATACGCTCCGATTGTGGCATCTAGGAGTTGCCTTAACGGGGCCTTGTCCAAGGACATGAGCTTACCAGAGTTCCTCCTTCCATGAAGTCCAACCATTCCAGGAGTGGTCAAAGTACATCTACGCAAGATGTCTGACAGTACCGTTGCACATTTGACACTTTTGGTCACCAGAGGTATTATAGCCGCCAATTCGTTTTTCCCAAGGGAGTGGCTGAGTGCACAAGCCCATAACACATCGTTAATGGCAGGGTGTGTGTCCTGATTGTAGCTCAGGTTGAGATGGGTCATGGCCAACGTGGCCAGTTTATAGGCCCGCACAGGGTAACCACGGTGTTCCATGTATCGTGCTATAGTGAAAAGCTGTGTGTAGCTCATGCCAGTTGCGGCGGCATCGAGAACAATTTGGTAAGCGGTCTCAAAAGCTATGTGATCCTTTTCACATAAGGTCAGTGCGGAGAGGGCGCAGTTCTGAGGATCCTTCATGGCACACTGTAGGGCAAGCGTCCGAGCACTGCTGGCCAGTTTCTCCTGCTGATGGCAGTCTAGATGCAAGCGGACTATAGTGCTGTTGGACATTACTGTGGTAGCAACGATACTAGTAGCTTCGGTTGGAGTGAAAAGTGTAAACCAGCTTTGCATGATGCTATCCAGTGCATACACACCTGTAAGACACAGAAAAATATTTGTCACCAAGACTGACTCAAAAGACTGGAGAAAGAGCCAAATACTTGGGAGAACCACTTTCAGAGGTTTCCAATGGTACCTGCACTTTAAAAACACAGGGTGCTCTGCACCAACGATTGAATTCAGCATCAGAGAATCTTATCTTTCTTCTCTAAAATAGAAATATTCTCTTTTTTTTTCCCCCAACACAGAGCTTCTTTTGGAATATGCTGGCAAAGCCAAATAGCTTCATTAAACATTCCCCAAGCCTGCTCAAGATCAAAGAGCAAGCTGGAATAAGGTATTCCTATCAAATACGTGGCTGTCTGAAGGAAAAGCAGGCAACTTGAATGGAAAACTTTATGAGTGATTTGGTACCTTTTGGTGCTACAGAGACAAAGATGCTGTAGTACCAGCAAAACAAACATTCTTTTCCCCCCTCCTTTCTCTGTAAAAAGCCAGTTTGAAAAGAGCAGGGAGGGAAACAGTGGGACCATTTAGCCAACAGAACTACCTGCTAATGACAGGAAGTGGTTTGTGCAGCCACTGCTTCTGATCTTGACAGCAGATATAGCAACATCCTGTGTACCGCAAAGCCAATAGCACTGTCTTTTATGCACTCTACATTTCTCTCCAATATGCTACGGCATCTGGTAAACTTGCCATTTCTCCCACCTTCTAGGCATCTCCCAACAGCTCAGCTGCCCTCTGTTGCCTTAATGCAGAGGTCTTCAATCTTGGCAGCTTTAAGATTTGTGGACTTCAACTCAGGGATGAAATGTAAAATTTGTTTTGTGGGTGTGGCTTGGTGGTTGGCGGGTCATGTGACTGGGTGGGTGCAGCCATTTTTTTTTTTTACCTTTTTAAGGCATTTTTTACTACCAGTTAATACCAGTGCGATTTGTCTGGAGAGTGGTACCTGCAATTCTAATCTAATTCTGCCTAAAATGTCAAAGGAATATACACTTTAAAAAAAATCAGAACTCAAAAGAGCCAAAACCCTTACACCTATTTTTTTGTGTGTGATCATTTTCACCATTATTTGTTTATTTTCATAATTTTCTTGCAATTTTCATTTCATACTGTTGAAAAAACAGTATGAAAAATTACAACATTTTGCTTCCACCCTCCATAGTAATAAGTGAGTATAAAATTCAAAAGAAATACTTAGATCCTTCTGCAAATGTTTCCTGGACACAGCTATGAATTGGAAATGGGTTTTCAGCTTCAGAAGCAACCGTTTCAAGAGTGAAACATTTCTAAAATGGTTTGAACAACCTGCTTTGCACATCCCTGTATGCTGATAAACGGAATGTATCAAAGTTGAAGTGGGTAACGTCTGGAAGTTTTTTGCCTCTCCTTGTATCCTCTATCCCAGGAGGAGGGAAACCTTTTCAGGGCCGAGTGCCCAAAGTGCTAGCGCAGAGAATTCTGAAGTTGAAGTCCACAAGTCTTAAAGCTGCCAAGTTTGGGAACTTTTGTGCTAGCGCATGCCTGCAAATATACACTCACACGTCTAACCCCCCCCCCAAATGCAATGCGCACGGCCTTGTGCATGTACCTTGCCCCCGCACATAGACCCTGCCCCCATGCATACATGAATGAACCCCCGCATGCACACCCTGTGCATGTGCAGCAGAGACCGGATGACCAGGTGGGAGGCATGTGCACATGTGCAGCAGAGTTGAACTAGGGCGAGAGCTTGCCTGCCCATAGTTTCACCATCACCGCTCTATCCCATTATTGTGTCTATTTCTCACAGGCAAGCTTTGGCTCTATTAATACCGAATTATTGGTATTGTAGGTATTCTTGCATGGTTTATGCAGGTTAAATAACTTGACTTCTTGAAAGTGAGCTGCATTTTTAGTGTGACATACACACAACGGATTTATGAATGGATTTTGATTGGATATGTGGAAGTGAATCATGCAGACCATTCCAGTTGGGATTCAGACCCAGGGAACAGTACTGAGAATCCTAGATCTCTTCATGGCTTTTGATACCATCCACCATACCATTCTTCTATGCTGGCTGATGGTGCTGGGTATGAGGGGCACAGTTTTGCAGGACTTTCTCTTCCTCTGAGGACACTTCCAGTAATATTGGTGGAAAGGGAGCTGACATGTCCCAGTCACCCTAACCCTCCTCTTTCCTTTCCAATATCTAAATGAAGCCTCTGAGTGAATCGTCTGTTTGTGTGGAGTGAGATATCACTCTCGTGGCCTAGGCTGGGTTATTTACAGCAGGGGCCTCCAACGTTGGCAACTTTAAGACTTGTGTACTTTGACTCTTAGAATTCCTCAGCCAGCTTGCTGGCTGAGGAATTCTGGCAGTCGAAGTCCACAAGTCTTAAAATTGCCAAGGTTGGAGGCCCCTGATTTACAGGATTGCCTTTTCACAAGAAATGTGTGGGGTTCATTTGCTCCCATATAGAAAATATGCTCCAGGTTTCTTCTTCTCCAGGTTAGACTTTGGCATCTTATGGGACATAGGAAGTTGCTTTTTCATAGCTGCCCTTATGTTCCAAACACACCCACAAACACACCCATACCTCCCCCCCTTCCAACTTATGACAGAGCCCAAATCTGTTTGCTTTTAGAAAAGCAGTTAAGGACTGCTTTTCCCCAAATGTTTGGGTCTGCTTAAGTGGAGTTCCCCTTTGAATGTTTAGTTATTGTGTTCAGTTAACATTTTGCATGATGGCTTTGCTGCTAATGTTTTAATGTTAGGTGACTATTTTGATGGTTTATTATTGGCTTGTTGTTGTTTGCTGTCTCAAGTCACTTTATTTGTGTTGCAGCCCCCGTGAATCCATAAAATAAAATAATAAAATAAGGGAACCTGATAACCCTCCAGATCAGTGATGGCTAACCTTTTCCGGACTGAGTGCCCAAAGTACACACACGAATGTATGTGCGTGTGCCCAAGCCCCCAAAATGCAATGTACACACCCCTCTGTGCATGCACCTCCCCCGCACAAGTGGCTTCCTGCATGCAGCCCCCCTGCACGCCCCACGCACGCACGCGTGGGAAAGACCAGCTGGCTGGTGGGAAGTACGCATGCAGCAGAACTGAACTGGAGCGACGGCTTACGTGCCATCAAAGAGGGCTGTGCTGGCTGGAGAATTCTGGGAGTGGAACTCCACAAGTCTTAAAGCTGACAAGTTTGGGAACCTCTGATCTAGATCATGGGTCTGGGGAATCATGTTGCCATCACATGACATTTCATGTTTTTACCCTTTGCAGAGCAGTGGTAGGCATGGCCTGTGCGTGACGCATCCGGCCCGCAGGCCGCCACTTTGACACCCCTACTCTAGATGCTGCTAAATGACACCTCCCACTGACATAATCCGTGGACTTTTATGATCTTCACTGAATTCAGGAAATTGTTATCAACAAGTAAAGCCATAACATCTGAAGAAATATATATATATGGAGATTTCTCAGTCATCGGGTCACAGTTGTCTCAAACATACTTTTTCAAAAGACAACTGGATTGATTTTCCCTGAAGAAGAAGACGTTTTGCTTGTCATCCAAGCTTCATAAGTTGTAACTGGATGATGTGGGGGAGAATATATAGTAGTATATATCCTTCCATCCCCAACCATGCAGTCACAACTAATGAAGCTTCTTGCATGAGAAATGAAACGTCTTCTTCTTCCCCAAGGAAAGATAGTCCAGCTGACTTTTCAAAAAGCAACTTTGAGACACCTAAAGAAATATCTCCATGTGTATCTTCTTAAACATTCCTTAGGTTCACCTATGGAGGACTTGCTCTGGCTGTTTCCCCCGCCCCCAAAGTTGAGGTGCAGAAGATGGTTCCATAGTAATGAGTTTTTTTCAGTGACAGTCTTGTTAGCCCTTCAAAGAAAGGCAAGGTCAAATAACAGACATGGCAGAAACTTCAAGAATAATCTATATTTTTTTGGAATAGAATAATAGAACCTTGAAAACTGACAGATTTTCTACCTCATGTATACCATGGAAAATCAAGACTGAACTATTCTGACTTTCTCTTCCTACCCTTTTCTCTTTCTCAGGACTTCTTTTCTGGAATTCTCCACTTAACAGCTCACTTAATCCTTCCCCATTTCTGAGACCAAGTCTACATTCCTGCACACCATTTATTGTGGAACACTTTCCCTGATAAGCATGCCTGCTGCAGATTTTATAGAGTTCTCGATGGCAAGCAAGATACGTTTTCTTCTGCCAGGCATTTTAATCAATTTATATGCTAATGTTTAGACAGTATCCATCTACTGCTCTTAAGTGCTTTACCACTGGTATAACTGGGTAGCTTATATCAGCCTATTATTTATTTTACTCCATTCGTTGCCTATGGTTGTTTCTATGGATTGTGAAGCGTTTTTCTTCCAAATTTTTATCAGGCAATTTCAGTGTGCTGTCCTGAGAAAACATTGGTTTCGAAGGACGGCTAACATAATTTTAAAAATAATTTAATTAATCCAGCAATCTCAAACAGTGACTATCTTTCCCTCTCTGTTCGAACCTGAAGTTGTTTCAAAACGTTTGCATTCTCTAACAGATATGGCAACTCTTTCCCAACTCCCCTCAATGGGGAAAGAGCAATTTACAGCCTCAGCCTCCTTGATTTGTCAGATTGTTGCTGGTTGCTACTTTAGCCTATACCCCACCTAACGTTGATGGTCTCGGGTAGATCTGAATGGCTACAGATAAAAAAATAACACCTCAAGCCTATAATAAACTCTCAACCTAGCACTGCACATTTGTACAAACAAGTCCTAGCATCCGACATATTCCCCAAGGAACTGGCATCCTTTTACACCATTCCATCCCCCAAATAAGACAGAACATGCCTACACAGCACTGAATATAAGGAAACACAGAAATTTGTTGTCCTGACTGACATACCTTCGCCTATAGTCACAGCCAGATCCCCTGTTTGAAATGAGCTGGTTCCTTTAGTGCCCTTTTGTTGTTCTTGTGAGGTCGAACAATGACTGATGGCGTCTATAAACTGAAGCTTATAGGCAGCTTGAGTACCTCATTATTGTTTGGAATAATTTGCACACATCTGTGCACTCAGCTAACCACACCCAAAGGTCCTCATTTTACTCATCTGGGTACTGTTGTACTACGCGCTTGCATATACATGCACACCTTTCTCCTGCTTCATTTCAATGCTTTCCTTCATTTGCATAAACAAACACACCCTCGTTTATTTATAAGCCTGCATATGTCTCAAAAGTGATCTTTGCATTGCATCACAGTTTCCTTATGGAAGTGACACATGCACACACAACTGTACCACAGCACACAAAAAAGCAATTTGCTTGCCAATAGGATACTATTAAATCACCAGATATAACTCTTTTGGTATGAAGATTAGGAAAAAGTAAATCTTAGAAAGGAGTAACTGAAATCCTAACAAGCTAACATTTTTCAGCCACAGATTAGACAATAAGGCAATTCATTTCAGGCAAATTTTACAGTTACAGTTAAAAATTCATTTACAGTCCAAATGAAACCTGGTCTGATTTGGGTTTCTTAGAAATTACTTGCAGCTGGGGGGTCTAAATTATTAGGCCCATTAACAAATGTTAAATATATCAAGAAAAACAACTGTAAGTTTTAGATACATGAATGCTATACTATGTTCAAGGGTTTGGACTAGTTATAAAGTTCAGTAGAATTTGTGGAGAATCCACAGCCTTTCTCAAATTAAATTTACTTTGAGAATTTGCCTTTTCTTGGGAACACTTCTTTTTCATTTGAACATCAGAGACCTATCAGAAATTCCTCAGTGTTGACACCCTGGTCCTTATAACAAATCCAAACATTATGTTTAAGGTGCTGTTTTCAAACAAATTATAACAAATAAGTTCTCCTTATAGCTATAAACACACTGTGGATAAAATTTATACAGTGGTATCTTGGTATTCATCCTTATTTGGTTCTGGGAGGTACAATGAGTACCAAAATCAATTAGTACCAAACACATTTGGAATAATGTAGTGAGTCAGAAGTTCTAGCTTGTGCATTGAGTACCAAAAAAATGATGAATACCAGGACAAAATTTTCATGTCAAAATGTGTTGAGTATCAAACTTGATGAGTTTCACAGTAGTTGAGTATCAAGGTACCACTATAGTCTTATGAACTCGATTCATAAATTTCTCCTTCACATAATTAAAAAAGGCTAGGGTTACAATTCTGTATAAAATTTTGCATCCCCAACTTCCATGACATTACTGGATCGAGGCCAAAACATCAAACCAGTATGGTTTTTCTTTTCTTTTATGTACTGCTGCTACAACTTTCTCTATATGACATAAATGCAATCAGGAGGAAAACTCCATGCAAATTCTTATGTGCCAGGAGTGATTATATTGTTTACCGCACAAATTAGATCAGGATTCTGCAGAGGTCAGTGGCAACACATACCTACTTCTGTTGCACATGTCACCAACCACCTCACCATTTCCCGCCGCCGCCAATTTAATGTTGACAATGTCATGCGCATCACCTGTTAAAAAAGAGAAATATTTTCCTTGAGACATTTTTGTTGGCTTTGTGACTATGTAAAAATATTTACACAGATTAGCTGCAAACAATTATATCTGTAATCAACGTATCTTGTGTTGTGCATCAGCACTGCAAAAGAAAGCAGGAGAAGGAAATAATCTGCTATTTTTTGTACTTTGTGCGGTATTTTCTTTCACTTGAGTTATGTAATATTACCTCTTATTTATTTTCTAGTTATTTCTTGATATGGAATCAAAGCAAATCCTACAATTCGGTTTCTAGAATGAACGAGATGGGGATACACCACAACGTTTAACATTGATCATAGCTTTAATAGCTTTAGATCATCCAGATTGGGAAAAACTCAGAAAATGTAGCACACACTCTATAGTAGTCAATTCTATATTTTGCTAGATCACACATTCTGTCTTATTTGCTTGTTCTTCTTAGGTGCCATTTTATGGCTGCTAGGTGGATAGCTTCTGAGCATTTTCCACATTCTGGTATTACTTGAAAGTCTATTAAAATGTTATTTTATTTGTGAACCGACATTACAAACATACACATAACTTTATTAATGTCCATTACTATTCGTCTATGTTCTCTGTATTAAGAACAGATAATTGATGTATGACCACAACTGAGCCCAAAATTTCTATTGCTAAACAAGATAGTTGTTAAGTGAGGTTTGGCCCATTTTAGGACCTTTCTTGCCACCATTGTTAAGCGAATTCCTGCAGTTTAGCAACATCATTCAGTGAATCTGCCTTCCCTGTTGACTTTGCTTTCGAGAAGATCGCAAAAGACAATCCCTGGGGCACTGCAACCATCATAAATACATGCCAGTTGCCAAGTGCCTGAATTTTCATCACATGACCAGGGAAATGCTATGTGAAAAACTCTTATACATCACTTTTTTCAGTGTGTTGTAGCTTTGAATAGTTACTAAACAAATGCCTGTAAGTCAAGAACTACCCATGTTGAATGTCCAAAATGCAGCATCCAATAAAGCCCATTCATCAGCAAGGCTCCATCCATGACCATATCTCCCCTGAACTCCTTCAAACTCTGAACAGGACAGTTGTGTGGAAAATCCAGCGTAGTGTTTCTCAACCTCACCAACATTAAGATAGTGTGGGTTTCAACTCCCAGAATTCCCAGGTAGCTTATGGGAACACGGATCCAATGGGAAATGGTGAATACTAATCTCATTCATTTCTAGCTTCAAACTCTGTTTTATTCACTGCACAGAAGCAGCAACTTATTGATTCAACACAGGTTTTCAGACAATTTTAGTTCCAAAGTGTGTGTGTTTGTGTGTGTGTGAGAGAGAGGGGGTGGTGGTGGTATGATTCTTGGTGCAATATCAGCCAATTATGACTGGCTTCAAGAGATATTATAAGCAGTTTTGGACTTTGGACTAGACAACACCAGGACACCCCAAAATTGAAAATAAATTGGAAAAAAAAACCACCACATATTGGAAGCAAGCAATAGCAAGCCGGAGCTGAATACGTATAAGTATCCCCCCCCTCTAATTACAGCATTAAAATTTCATTATAGAAAAATACCTGAAGACCCAGCTCCAGAGAGACTTTTAGAAGGGTAATATCCGGCAAACTGTCCATAAGTGTTGCTATTTTAAAAGCATCTTGGGCAAGCTTGAAAATGTGTGATGAGGAGTGAATGTTTTTCTGAATAGATTCTAACACTGTTTCAAGCCTTCGAACATCACCTGCAAAAACAGCAGAAACAAGATGAAATGAATTAACTGTGAACACTACTTTTATGACATGAAAACAAGTGAAGCTGACAGATACGGTAATGTATATTTTATGTACTTATTTCAGAGATTCTGCATATAGTGTATCACTAGTAAACAAGACAGCTCCTTATCTGCAGCTAAGGGATCCACTTTGGAAAAGGGAAATGAAATTAGTAATGAGTTAAGCATGTGTATGAAATAAAAAAGGCAATTAATATATCTTTTTTTAAAAAAAAAAGATCTTTAAAACAGATATAAAAGCTTAAATAACCTAGATTTATATTTTCAATTTCTAAACATATACCTAAATAAATCTTGTGATATATGGTGGAAAGGTTACAGATGACTATGACAAAAGGCTTCATAACCCCATTTGCTAAAGTATGATTAGAAAATGAAAATGAAAGACATTTCATTTTACAAAAGATACAGTATACCCAACTGTGCTGCAGTGGATCAGTGTCTGCACTACATACGGGTTTATTATCATTAGTAAATAAAAGGAAATTTTAAGGCCAAGCAGAAGTTAACAAATCAAAAGCTTTCTTCATTCTTAAGGTCAGTTCACTAGTATATTTCTTCCTTAAACAAACTTCCTGCATAGAATCTGCAGATAAAGAATTCTGAGGGTGTATACGAGGGATAGTTTAATGGAAATAAATTAATACCAAAATATGGAAGGAATGGAGAAATAAATAATGTGCTACGTAGGTTGATTTAATCACTGCCTCACAGCCTCAGAGATACCAATGCAGAGAACTAGTCTGTTTGCTTTTAACTATTTATCAGTGATTGATCATTGATGCTAGGGCTGTCAAATTCACAGCCCAAGGGCTGGATGCATCGTACGCTGGCCACGCCCACGCCTTGTTTAGTGAAGGGGGGAAGTCATGATACGTCACGTGATGCCACTGTAACGACACAAGTTTGACATCCCTGATCTATGCACTCAAACATATCCCTCTTTGAGGGAAATGGGGTGTTCAGAGATATGAAAAATAAATGAATATCCATTCTACCCTGTATAGTAGTAGTATTTAGGAATTTCCTAATCTGAACCTTTTGGATGGAATTTTCTTCCACCCTAATAAACAGACTGAGAAGGAGTGCTCTACTTGTTACTTGGCAAATTTCAATGCAGGCACCTTCAGGAAAAATCTCCAGAAATGCTAAAAGAAGTGATATTGCATTAGGCGAAGATAGTTGTTTCCTGGTCAAGCAACAATTTCTAACAAAATAATTTTGCCCTTTCTTCATGGACCTCATGGATTAGCAAGCATATTTTTGGCAATTAAGTTGTGTCTTACAATAATGAGGAAGAAACAGCATGGTCAAAAAAGGTGGATATACTTTTTATATGGAATGTGGTGAGAGAATGTGAATTGCATTTATTTGTACAAAATATTGTTCCAGTGTTGCCTGACAAATACTAAAATAATCCAAATCCGAGACAAGAGTTTTTTTCTTTCTGGTTAGCTAATATACAATTTCCATGTTTTCAGGATTCCATTTTCCATATCCTAAAAGTGATCCCTGAAGGTGTAGTAAACCTAGTTTACCAGGGAGACCTTGTCAGTTGTTTTGTTCAACAGACTGGTAGAAGGTTGATGCTATTAAGGAGGTAAGTAAGACTGATCCACCACTGAAAACTCAGACAAAATACCATGTTTTCTGAAGCATCCTTTGAATGATTTCCACAGCCTTGGTAAGAACACTGTAAGAAAAGCAACTGCCAAATAAAATACATTCCACTCAGGCATGTGTTTGGCTTTTAAGTTGGCAAAAAAAAAAGATCATGTGACAGTTAGCCTAAACTATGCTTACAGGGATTTCCAAATTATAGAAGCAAGTATCCCAAAGGCTCTCCATATGTTCCTATCACATAATATATGACTCTTACAGTTGGGAGTCCAAATTAGAATAAAACTGAGTGGGCTCATATAAGGGAACTGGTTTTTCTCAAAGCATTTACCCAAGTTGTGAAGCGATTAATTATAAGCAACAATGAATGATGAGCAAAAGAGAGCATGGGGAAGGAGAGAGAAAGGGAGAGAGGACGAGGGAGAGAGAGAGAGAGGGAGATGATAGCCATGAAATAAATTGAGGTGTGTAACCCTATACCCAATCTCATTCCGTAATCCAACTGATTATGGTTTGACTAGTTTCAACTAGCTGAATTTTTTAATTACTATTCTAAGGCAGCCCCATTTAGAATGCTTTACGAAACTCCAAAAATGGACTGTAACTAAGGCAGGTGTTACCACAGTAAGATCTAACACCTTTAGGATAGAACAGACTTGGTACACTGAAAAGACTGTACAAAAATAATTCAGGGCAGCTGCAATTAAGAATACATTCAAACTGCAAATCTGAATTTTTTAGGGAAAAGTAATCTCATTCAAGATGGTTCCGTTTCTATGTTGAGACACTTTTGTACTCACCAAGCACTCTGCCATTTGTTTTGATGTATGTGCTGCTTTTTACTAGTTAAAAAGAAATGGTTTCCTCAACATGTTGATATTTTGACGTGCCTCTAAATGTGACTTCCTTCAGCCTTTAATGGTCGTTTTTCTTCTGGAATTTTGTTGTGGTTTTTTTTAAATTGCATTTTATTATTGTTTTACTGTAATCTGCCCAG
>JANHFP010004201.1:24177-34725 GCA_032468135.1 Calamaria suluensis | reverse complement strand
TATCTATCTATCTATCTATCTATCTATCTATCTATCTATCTATCTATCTATCTATCTATCTATCTATCTATCAACTCACATTTATATACCGCCCCTCTCCGTGGACTTGGGGCGGTTCACAGCCATTTAAAACAAAATAATACATCACATTAATGTTAAAATTTAAAACGAAATATTTGATGGCTAATTATTTAAAAAGTTTCAAAATATTTAAAATATTAAAAATTTTAAAATAGTTAAAATTTAATCAGCCCTTAACTTCATTTTAGAGAGGGGCTACTCTCAGAGCTACTCCTGAAATGACTGAATCTTCTGATGGGAGAATTAAAATGAAAGGCTCGCATCAGAAAGGGTGTGTGCTACATAAATATAAAAGTCTTGCAACTTTCACATGTTATTCATTCACCCAAATATCACACCCCATGACCAGACTTCAATATCACACCCCCATGACCAGACTTCAGGATGGCACACTTCATATGCAAACTTTTATTTCCTCAATTTGATAGTTGCTGAATTTGCAACTTCCATAAATCCCAGGTAGCAATAGATCACACAGTCCTCCTCACTTGTTGACTCTCCAATCGTGCTTGTCCCAGAATCCCCTAGGGTAGCACATCCAGGATAAGGAGTGTTGCACTAAAAGTACACTTAAAAATCAATTGTGTATCAAAATCACTCTGGCTTTCCAAAATTAAAGTTATGGCCCAGTTCTTCTTAAAGACAAAGGGTCTCATCTGACACCACAAAAAAGGTCTTACTCCCCTCCACCATATTTTAACTTCTGAAGGGCCACATGTTTGGAGTGAGGCCTCTGCTTTAGGGATTTGAAGGGAAGAGCACGCTGTCAATTGGAATTGGGCTTCCTTTATAAACGTGTTTAGAGGATACGTACCGCATTGCTCTCAGTGCAGTTTTGTATGCTAGTTCAGCATCATGAGGTAGGAGAGAGGTGAAAAGATACTTGGCAAAGGTGTGCATTGGAACACTTTCCCGATGGATGATTTCACCTAGACCGCTATAGGGTCCAGCTATTGGAGAAGGGAGGCAAAAGGACAGAAAATCTTATAAACGAGCAGTATACTTTTACTGAACATAAAAATAAAGAAGCATGCTAGAATGCTAGAAATTTTGCACTAATGTTTGCCAAAAAGAAAACATCCACTCCAAAGTAAGAACTCTCTATTGTGAGGAGCCCTCTCAAAAAAAAAGTAAGAAAACCAAGTAGAGCATATTGTATCTGAAGCTTGTATAGTTTTTTGAATCATATTTTAAAATGTGTTTTTAGCAGAATATACTTTACACTTCAGGAAAGAATTTGAACACGAGCAATATATTCCAATGCAAATTGCATTTTGCAAATTGGATAGTCATCTAAAATGTGTATTTTTCCTCAGAGTGTTGTGCATGTTAAAGCAAGTCACTGTAAGATATGTCTATATCCTTAGACCACTCACCCAAATTCACAATGTCCAAATACAAAAATAGAACATTTTAGGCATGGCACATCAAGTCAGCCTATCCAAGGGACTGTTTCCTTGGAAGTAGCTATTCCGTGACTCTGTAGACAGACGCAACATGTCTGTCCATTTAAAACTCTGAATATATATATATATACATATTATATATATATAATGAAGACCTTCTCAAGATCTACTATCCGAACTGAACATATATCACACTAGGTATATGATCTACTATATTGATAGAGAATGTTTGCCCTTAAGTATCAACTCTGACATACAGAAAAGCATCTCTGGTATCTTTGAGAATTTTAGGAACAGATCTTAAATCCTGGGGAACTATTGTCAGTGAGTGCAGCTGAGTTACCCAAACTGCTAGCAATGAATCAGTATAAGCTATTTTTCTATAAATCTTATTTTAAAAAGAAAAGGGAGATAATCACCTTTAGAATTGAATTTCATGGAATACATCAGTCATGCAAGATGTTATCACTTTTTACCTATTAATCCCATTACATTTTTCTGACTTAAGAGAAGCTAAAGAGCCTTCTGAAAGGAAGCTAAAAGTATTAACCTTTAAATGCAAATAAGCTGATGACCACAGTATCCTGAAAAACTGTAGCAGAAAAGTGGGAATTATTGTGCTTCAAAGATACTTGATGAAAATAAACTGTATCTTTTTTATTCTTTTCTCAATGATGTCTTTAGAACTACTACTTTATACAAATTAACACTATTTTGCATCTGAACCATTTCAAGGAGCTTCCTCTTAGCACATATTTAACTGCTTCTACTCTTAGGCAATAAAATAAAGTATTTTCAGACATTACAGTTTTAAACATTTAAACATTTGGCATTATAACTGAGGGCTCTGCATTATTGCACATAACAAGAGAGATAGTATCTTGTAAAATTATCTGGGGCTTGTGAAATGGGTAGGTTCTTTGGTGGAAACATCTGCATTTTAAATTTGCGCCTATCCCATGCAGACACAAGCAAGGATAGGATTCTGTTAAAGAAGGCCTTCTGGATCCATAAAGATTCATTCCATCAGTCCTGATGGAGCTGTGCTGCCCGGGGCCAAGCAGGAATATTAACAAAGAGTTTTCCTGGGCTTATGGTTCTTACTGGAGTATGTGTTTAGACTAAGATAAGGGCAACAAACCACCATCATCTTACAGTCAAGACTACCGCAATTTCAAACATCCCTATACTTATATTAAAACACAACACAACACACAAAACACGTAAGAAAAAAAGAAACAAAAAAGAAAAAGAAGAAAAGTGTGTTCTTAAATACACACGTCATTACAGAACACATCTTGTGAATCCAACTCCATCTTGAGTACAGATTCAGGTATGTAAACCTTAAAAAAACTACTATTATATCGCGTGGTTTCTCATTGCAACCTAGACATCAGTCTATTTGATGTTTGAAAAGTAATATTTATATGTATGTCTGTTTGTGTTTTAATTCTAATAATAAATATTTTGTTTTTAAAAAAAAGACTACCACAATTTGATCTATTGGAGGTGGGGGGCTTATGCGAACGGAATCCTGTAGCTGTAGCTAGCAGAAAATATAGCTGCCTGCCTACTAAATGGATAGTAACTGATTTAGTAGAACAACATCACAGGTTGGCAATAGGTTCCTCAGCCCAATTCAAAGTGCTAATGATCGCTTCTAAAGCTCTGTATGGTTTGGGTTCTTGATACCTTTGGGACAGTCTGGTCCAAGTGGAATCAGCCTGCCCAACAAGTAGGGTACCTGGGTTTCCACCCAGCTTGCAAGCAACAGCAGCTTGAAAAGGATAGTGCTTTTTGCAACAGCTGCCTCACTTTGGAATATATTTTTCCCAGAGGCCACAACAGCATCAAAGGCAGTGAAAACTAACCTCTTTTGCAAGGTCCTTGGAATGGAAGCTCCACGATGCTAAAGTTAGTTTTGATGTGGAAAATAAAAAATTATCTTTATTTTATTTAATCTACTGGATTTTATCACTTTTATCTTTTTTTTAAATTTATTTTTTTATTATTTATAAGCTGCCTAGCAATTTTGTAAATACACAAACAAGCCCAAAAAGGACAGAAACCTTGAAAGGTGTGATTACAGTCTAATTCAATAAGATTCATTATATTAGTGATTTTAAGTGCACAAGTGTAATTTTTGATATTCATTAGGTATAAAAACTCAAGCAACAAGCCTAAATATAATAAATACAGTTCCCAGGGTTCTGCCCTACATTTAAGGCAATAATATTGCCTAGATCTCTAAAAATTGATACAAGCCCTATCCTTGTTACTGCTCCAGGTTCCTCAAAGAAATGTAATACCCAACATTTGATTCTTGTACCTATCTACAGAAAATGTTTTGGGTTTGTTTGTTTGTTTTGTTTTGTAAAGGTAAGAAAGATGCCCACTCTTATATTCATTTACTTGACTTTTTGTATTTGTTGTTACCTTATCCATGAAATGACAATGCGTTTTAATTCTCACAAAGTTTCAAGTATTATCCACCTTTCTTAGTTTAGGTAATACTTGCTTTCCAGAAAAACTCCACTAAGAATAGTTACTTTCAAACATTACAAAATTCTCCATATACGTCTGGGTGAAGTTCTACATAAAACGGTCATACAAATGCTTGACTAGAGAAAGAAACTTCTTGGATGAGAAGCGAAATGTTTTCAAAGGAAAAAATCCAAGAAAGCCCAGTTGCCTTTTGGAAAAAGCACATTTAGGAAAACCATAACTTGGAAGATTGAGAATCTCCATGACCAGAGAAAGATTCACTGTACGTCACCTAAACGTGGTAGTGATGACTGCAAGAATTTCATAATCTGACATGTGATATTGAAATTTTCCATGCTCGCCTAAAATAGCTAGAATTGCAACAAGATAAACAAACCTATTTTAATTTCCATTCTGCAGAGTCAAGGATAACCATCTCTACATATGTGCAATATTTAAATACGTAGACTGGGAATAGTTAGAAGCTCTCTAAACAGTCATTAGATTTGTAAGAGCTTGTTGATTATGAAATGAACCTACTTGGGAACCAGCCTTCTACTGTTGTTAAAAGCTGTTAAGAAAGAAAGTTATCATCAATAATCAGCTACCTTCTAATAGGAAGACTGCTTGCTTTTGGAAGATCTTCACCAGCGTGTCATCCAATTCTATTTCGTGTAGCTTGGAGATTAGCTGTTCCTCATTTCGACAAACCTTCTCTTGCGCATACAAACCATCAGGCATTATCCTCTGCTGACCCAATCCTATTAATGCCACTTCCACTGCTAGTGTTAAGTAAGATTCTCCTTCTTCTAAGAATTTGTGGGTAGGCAAGTGATAGTATTCCAGAGATTTGCAGGGGCCCATGTTCTCTGGAACAAAAAAGTTACAAAATAATAACAATAACTCACTGAATATGGTTTCTCTGAAATTATATGCTGGTTTATGCCTATTCTTTATCATTCATAAGCTTCCTATGAAGATAGCAAAAACTGGGATGGTTACATTTTAGGTGTACTTTATACACCATACTAAGCCAAACATTTGTTTTTGCTTCAGCATTTTCTATGGCTATATTCTATATTGCCAATATAGTTTGTAAATCATGGCTTCTGTCATTTAATGTAACACTAATCAAGTCAGAAAAGTAGGAAGAATCATTTTGGGACCACCCAGACTTCAATATAAGATGGGCAGCTAAGCAAATGTTTTAATATTGAATAAATTATATTAAATAATTTAAAATGAAAATAAATTATAAATAATTTATAATATGAACAGTTGAACATGAAATGCAATGTTATTAATATTCTTAATATCAAGTCAAGTAATAAAGACCACATGCTCTGAATTCAGAAAAGGTCCCAAATTCACTTCCAGACATCCTAAATTGAAAAAGGATTTGCTAACATACGTTCTTCCTTATACTGGTATTCTACAGATTTCCTGGGGTTAAGGACTCCCTGAAATCTTTTCAGCCATGTTGGCTGGGTAACTGACACATTTCGAAGGCATCAGTTGAATGAACTCATACCTCTTTCACTATAAGGTAAACTGATACATTCAGTCAGTAAGATAAACCACCAATCACTTAGAACAAACTTCTGTTTCCTGAATTTCCCTTTCTTAAGCATGTTCAATATCCCTGCTTTAAGGAATGCTTTAATGATGAAATATTTTGTGAGCTCAAACTCACTGTTAACAGTTCCCAAACTAGTTCTTTAGTTAACATGCAATAAATAATAAAATGCAACTTGTTTTAAAACGCTGAATGCGCATACACAGCTGGTTATAAGATTTTACCTGTGAAATCTGAGAACACATGGAAGCTTTCATCATCCAGCCTGCAGGCTTCCATAAGGCTACTGAAAAGAGTGCCAATTGGGTCCAATGGATGCCCAACCCAACCTTCTAGATTTGTAGTAGAGGTAACACCTTTGTGAAGAAGTTCTACATTTAAAAAAATGACAACAAGCACACATACGTATAATAATAATCGTATTGATATTATTTACAGAATTTAAAAACGCAGAACACATGTGTTCCTTTTTCTTATCAGCTAGACTTTTCCAAATCAGGAAAACTAAACCTAGGAATAAGTGGCCATAAAGGAGACGGAATCCAAATTCAGATCTCTAAAATACCCATCAAAGGTTCACAATGAATGAAATACGGCAATGCCAGTAGCTGAAATTTTAATTAACTGTAGCATTGCTAAGTTTTTTTCAAATTTCAGCAATGATGAGGAGCCCTGGTCAGTTAGAAATAATCAGGATAAAGCAAGGTCTCATTTCCTAGGAGTCGAAAATGTTGACTCTACTAACAACAAAAAAAACTGTCTAAAGGTTTTAATGTTGTTGTTGTTGTTGTTGTTGATAGTTTATCCAAACTATCTTTAGGGCTATTTCTACAGAATTTATAAACAGGAAGCATACTTATGTTATTCACAGAAGAGATATTTTAGTTTCTCCGTTTAAAGAAAAAAAGCCCACTATTTTGATTAAGAATTCTTTAGAACTGAAACCAAGACACCAAATATTTGAATGGGTAACTTCTATGAGAATTTGTGTCACATGGAATAGAAGAGATACATTACGGATAGTTCACTGCCAGTAAATGACAACAACCACTTCCTGAGCCCCCACCAATCTGCAGAGGGTTGACTATCTACTCAAGATTCCAGGAAATACTAATACAAATTTTAATTCTACTTAAAGGGAAGAGAACTGGAGGCAACAGCAGCAAATGGAACAGTAATAAGGGATACTACAGATAAGTTACTAAGCTCAAGCAACTCCTATACATGTTTTGCTTGAGGCTCACAGCAATCTATAGAAGAATTTAGGTGCAGACAGAATGAAGCCCCTGAACACAGCTCCAGTGTTACTGTCTTTAACCTATTCAGGTGGGAAGTCTGAAAGACAGATATACTTATGTTCAGTTTTCTTCATGAGCCAGGTCTGGAATAAAGCTGGACTCTTGGTCACACTGCCATATGGACTTACTACAAGCCAACATGAATACAAATCATTGCAGACCTCTCACCTGAATGAGTGGAAGCTAGAGAAAGACACAAAAGCGGCTATGTGCACAGAAAGTACTCTCCCCACTTTCAGCTTTCCAGACACTCAAGCAAACGTCTGAATGAGCAGCAGGTGGTCTATCACTAAAGTCTTCAAGCAAAATGCTTAATGACTCTGCCTTATGTCCCCAAGCAGTTCCACCCAATGCTGTCCACATTATGGGGGAGATTTGGAGGGGGGGGGGGTCATTGCAAAAGTGAACAGGCCAGTGAACCGGTATATATCTGCCTAGTCTTCTTCAGATATGTAAAAATGTACAGATTTAAAAGTAGTGGAGGGGCTACATCATATACAGTGCTCCATTTTTTCTCTGTACCATATTAATAGTATTTTACACACCCTCTTCAGTTTTCAAAGACAGCTTTATTTCCATTTCCCCTATAAACAAGTATCCTTATCTGGTAGATTTCTGATCTTGTAGATGGGGTGTTATTCAAAACTGAGTTAGATCCCATCTCTTGGGCTTACTAGGCAAGACCTCACCCAGTGTTGATTGACAGTATCTCAAAAAAAGAGAAAGAATCTACATCTGAACTACAATCTACAGAAGCATGGAAAAGAGCTTCACAGTTACACATAATACGGGAGAAGGCCGTATTTATCCAAGGACACTGGTATTGTATATTATGTCTCCTATGGGTGAATGAGCAATGTACTAACAAAGACCGTAAACTATCCATGCTTTCACAAACCCAGATGATGATGATATTATCATCATCATCATCATCATCATCATCATCATCATCATCATCATTATTATTATACTATTATTATTTTCTCAGGTTACATGAGTATCCCAAAGGTGCTTTTTCCAAGAGGCAACTGGACTTTCTCATTTTTCATTGAAGACATTTCAAAGAAGCTTCTTGGATGAGAAATGAAATGTCTTCAAAGAAATACCAGAAACTCCAATTGCCCCTTGGGAAAAAAAAGCACCTTTGGGACAACCATGATCTGGATAACTGAGAATCTCCATAGACAGTACATGAGGCAGCTTTCTCAAACCTCATGCAAAAATCTGTATGATTTATGGATTGAGTAACTCCCCACAATCATATTTTTAAACTGTTAAAAGAATAATAACTACCCACCTAAATAAACCTGTATTACAAAAAAAAAGCCATGAAGAAGAATGTAGATCAGAGGTTCCCAAACTTGGCAGCTTTAAGACTTGTGGACTACAACTCCCAGAATTCTCCAGCCAGCATAGAGTTGAAGTCCACAAGTCTTAAAACTCCCAAGTTTGGGAACTTCTGGTATAGATGATGGTTCTGCTATTTTACAATTAGATCATTATAACTAGCTTGTTTCAGGAATATTTTCCCGGTAACATTCTGCACCTTGAATTTAAGATTAAGAGAAGAGAATGAAAGAACTCTTTGTACTGTCGTTCTGCTGAGAGATACAGAGAAGCAGCTTTTATTCCTATCAGACATTTGGCAATGAACTGGCTCTTCCCCCTCCCGCAAGCTACCGTCACAGCAGTGTTATACGTTCAACCATCACTTGCTTATTCTTAGCCTCATTCCAGACTTTTTCTCACCATGCTGCGTCCTTTGGCCTTTCCTCCTGCCCACATTTACCTTTCTTCTGGAACCGGAACATTTCCTGCTGCTTCTGCTGCTGCCTCCTTAGAGTATTAACAATAGCAATTGCCAGCCGCAGTGCTTCTCTTGGGTAGCCATGAGATCGGAGTGCGTCTACTCGTGCACAAGCTGTAGGGACGTGCTCTGACAAAGAGAAAGGGAAGGCATTGTTTAAGTCTATTGGTGTCTGGAAAACCCCCAATACAAAAGACCATTAAACGATTTTAGGAATCTACGGAGGGGGGAGGGGGGAGCAACTGAGAAGCCAATCTGAAAGGAAGCTCTGTTGTTCTCACCAGATGTTTCTGTCTTTTTCTCTTCAACAAAAACAAAAAAAGGAAAAAGGAAAGCATTGAAATCAGGGACATGTATTTCCTGCTAAGCCACTTACCATGCCAGAGGGGCCACCCATGAGAATCAAAGAGAGAGTTTTGAGCTTCTTCATGGTAACAGTAGTTGGTATACAGATCACTGTTAATAATGTGCTGTAAGTGGCTGTCCTGCCAATGGAGATCACATGCCTCAATAGCTCGTGTGAACACTGTCCGGTGAGACCTGTTTAATGAATCTGCCAACCAAAAGAGTTCAAAGAATTACATATTTTAAAATGTTCATATGGCCTCAAGCCTCCCACATTCATCTCCTCCTTTTCATTCTTTCTTCTTAACATCATTTTCACATATGTTTCATAACTCCGAATGGAACCAAAGTTACCCTCCATCAACTTTCCTCCAAGTGGTTTCCTCCAAAGACTTCACTCTCACAATTCCCAGTCAACATCTGGGGATCGTGAAGCTTGAAATAGTTGCTTTATATCATCAATTCACCAAATCCAGTTAAGACTGAGCAGGAAACAATATCAGAATTTTATAACTATGATACAATTAGCCTACAAATGATTAGTTAGCTTCAAACCACACACATAAACAACGCATATTTAAAATTCAGTTTTAAGTAGGAACAATTATAGATATACAAGGATAATTGTTTCTTTGATAGAGGAGAGTTTGAAGATTCATACCAAGGACATACAGATTTAAATTAATACAAAAGCTGCTGAGGTACAGAGTTTTCTTTTTACTGTATAATGCCAACTTGGCATTTAAATGCTAACTTGGCATTTAACTGCACCCCTTCATACCACACAACCAGGAATTTGCAATGTGGTTTTAAGTAGCTGGAAGATGCTCTCCCGGCAATTATAATTTTAATCTGTTAGAAACTGTAGCAGTACTGTCGACATCCTGAAGTAATTTTTGTTGGGGGTGTCATGTAGCAAGAAAGATTAGCAAATTAAATGAAATAGTGTGAGTGATCTGAGAAAAATATACTAAAGGAATAATGGACTGAATGCTTCAACCTAAATACTACAGTAGTATTGGCAGAAGCTGAGAAACAGGGTTGCTTAGTACAACATTTGAACAAGGAAATTACCCATAGGCATCAGCCTCAAACTAACTACTTTCATCTGTTTTTATAAGGTATCAACATATACATCATGATATAAAAATACTGATACTTTATATATTGATTTTGGGGAAAGTGTTTGATTTAAAACGTTTCCATGAAACATTTTCCAGCCATTTAAATACACACAGTTCCTACTTAGTACAGCATACTGTGTTTACATTGGAAGGACATCTACACAATGAAAAGCAATTCAGAACTAAATGTCAACCCAACATTCTATTAGCTGAAATACAGTCCTTGAAAAGACCAAAAGAAAATAACATGACTCACATTACTGAAAATGTCTTCAGGGGTTGTCAATGACTATACATACATATAGCCAGTAAAGCATGTAGGCTTCACAAACAAACCATCTTTTAGTTAATCTTTGGGAGAGGGACAGCTACCCACCGCCCTTAAAAAGGCGGTGGTGCGCCCACTCCTGAAGAAGCCGGGCTTAGA
>JANHFP010004200.1:34397-51486 GCA_032468135.1 Calamaria suluensis | reverse complement strand
TATTGTGACTGGCTGTGCACCGCCCCGAGTCCGCGAGGAGAGGGGCGGTATATAAATCAAATAAATAATAATAATAAAAATAATAACTAATCAGCACCCACCTCATGTGCATGTTTGGACAATGCCTCTGCACTTGACATCATTCTTGCTGTCTTTTCATCTAGTTCTCCAAGTTTTTGTCCCCTTTCATCAAGAGCAAGGCGTGCACGAGCCAGATCTCCAATAGCGCCTCCTGCAGCTCCTTTCATACTCTCAATTGATCCAGGAATATGCTGAGCAAGAGTACGAGATGCTTTTCCTGATGTTGCTTCACCAACTGGAAGTGGAACAGAATTAAAAGCATTGTGTTTCATGAAACTTCCTGCCTATGTCTATGCCAACAGATTATAGAAAGGGTTCTCATTCAGATCACAGCATCAAAGCATTATTGAATCGTAGAGTTGGGAGAGAAGTACTTTAGGCCAACATGAATATAAAAAAAAGCAATTTCTAAATTCCATTTGAATGTATCCCTTCAAATGGATTTCCTTTAATAATTAGTTCCACTTGAGATTAGAATTTTTCCCCCTAACATGAATTTAGAGCCTGTCTTCCCATGATGTAGATATCAAATTTCTACTTTCATTTGGCATGTCTTCAAATAATTCAAAATTGTATATTTTGCCAGTTCTGAAGATTAAACATTCTCAATGCTTTCAATCCTTGGCAGGAGGGGATGTTTAGTCCCTTGTTCATTTCTGTTGTTCATATCTGAATCTGTTTATGTGACTGTTTCTGAAAGCATGATGTCAATAACCAGCCAATGTATTTGAGGTAAGGTGTGACCAAGTAGAATAATACGTCATAATGGCTCCCAATATCTTAAAAACTATAGTTCTCTTACATACAGACTAAAATTGGACTTTCCTTTTGGTAGCTGCTGCTGAGTCATATTCAGTTTGTACTCATCTACTGTTCCAAGATTGCTTTCCCAGATCCTGTTGCTGCTATTTTTCCAATTCTATATTGGTGTGTATTTCTGTCTCCTATGTGATTTGTCACTGTTAAATCTAATTCTGTTATTTTCGCCTATTTCGCTATTAACTTTGAGATATTTGAGGGACCACACTCCCTGTTACATCTACTAAACCACCAGATCCAACATGCTATGGGTCCCTTCAGCTAGAAAACTTTATTTTATTTGGTGGGTCCTAGGTACCTTCTCTGCTGTGGCCCCTGCTTTATCTAACATCCTTTTCTCAAAGTGAAGCTGGCATCATTCCCTCCCCCCCCCCAAGGAAGTCCCTTAAGATATGGTTGTGTTAGCAGACCTCTAGAGCCCAGGGGACTGGTGCAATATTGAAATATTGCTCTTGTGCTTTTAACACCTACTTTTTACCCAATATTATTTTCTTTTAGTTTTGTGCTTTGACTTCTTTTGATGCTTTTCTTTTTTATTTCTTCATTGGAATTGTTTGAAATGTTTTTTCAGTAACCTCTTTTAACAACTCCATTATTTTTGGGCTATGGTATAAAGAATAATCAGTACAAAATAAGTACTATTTATTGAGATACTTTGGAAATTTCTTCAAAGAACTGCTTCATGTCATCACAAATCCTGGCTACCAGGGGAAAACATTTTCATTCTCAGAAAAGATATTATGAATGGGATAAAACTCTTTGATGGTATTTTATTCTGCAGAACAATTTTCCCCAATATAAAGTCCTCTAAGATATTCAGGTCATTTGAGAATTTTAGCAGGTACTTCTTGAATCACTGGCTCTTCCCAGACGGTAGAAGACAACCAACATAGTAATCTTTCCAAACCCCAATTTCATTTTAGGGGAAACGTCATGATGAAAATAGGGACAATAGATGGAGAAAACGTGTTGTGCACCTATCAGATCATTTTGTAATCAAGAAACCCAAGTATATGCAATTAATACTATATTGCAGTAAGTTAAGGTAAAATTATAAAATGTTCGTCCCCCCCCAACCTCAATAGAATAAAAAGCAAACATACCCATATTGTCCATGAAATAAATCCCAGAATCTAGTAATACCTTTATTTTGTCCCAAAATGGCACAGAAGAGTGTGCAAACATTCAAGTTCTCAAGAACTCTTCATCAGGCAACATGTAACAAAAAGCAGGGAATGGAGAAGCAAGAAAGTCCAAAAATTAGGCCAGATGTTTCAGCCATGAGGTCTGAAGTCAGTCTTAAGATGAATGGAATATACTGAATGCAATAGAAAGTTGTAGGCATTATTGATGTCAGAAAATGAGACTTTATTAAGTTCATGCAAAGTAACTGATGGTTTTTGACTCTTCAGACTGACCTTACATTAGTACAATAAGATACTAGTTGCATATAACTGGGTCGATCTTTTTTTTTTCTTTTTGTAGGAATCATTGGGTGAGATATGCATACAACATTTTTTTTTATCTTTGGATACATAGTAGGCATTATTCAGTACCTCCATATTAGCCTTTAGCACACAGAGACATAGAAACTTTCTAGAGACATGATGGCGAACCTATGGCATGCATGCCCAAATTGGCACACAAAGCCATATCATCCAGCATGCACAGCCTTGCCTGTTTGTCTTCCGGGTTTCTGGCATGCATGCATGGTGAGATCAGCTGTCTTTCACATGCGCAGCAGTGCTGAAAACCTGTGCACATGGTGCAGGCCAGCTGATTGTTGGGTGTGCATGTGCACCAGAACCTGGAGGTTTGGCTTTTCTGGAGCGTGATCCCTTCGCACGCACAGCAGAGCTGACTGTTGGGTGCACATGTGCGTTAGAACCTAGAAGTTCAGCTTTTCCAGCTTCTCATGGCCCTGAGAAGCATGTGTGTGTGTGTGCAACTTTTATGCACGACCTTATTGGCACTCTGTGCTGAAAAGGTTTGCGATCACTGTTCTGGAACATTCAAATTTTGGAGTTAAATGGTATAATTTAAATTATCCATTTGAACAATATTTGCAACAGTGTTCAAATAATTGGTTTTGAACAACCATTTCAGAAAAGCCAGTGTCATACTATCACAATTTTATTCAATTTATTCCCAATTTCTATATTTTACTTTGATTCCTATTTTTTTGTGACATATGGTATGGGAAAAACACTTACACAGATCTTCTCGGTCAAGTGTTCCACCAGTTCCACCAAACAGCCCCTTCAGAAAACCTCTGTATTGAGCCTCTGGCGTTTCCATGGGAATGAATAAATCACCAAGCATGTCCTGTTCAAACAACAGCACAAAAAACCCCAATCCATTTCAGGTCGTTTCAACCAAACTTCACAAGAGAAGCTCTTGAATGTTTATTAGGCTGTATGTAGGACATACCAACAGATCAATTTTAAATGATAAATTTATCTGCTGGTTGCCAGAAGCCAGATTAAAAATTCATCTCTGAATAATCAATAATCTTCACAACAATGAGAACTCTGATGGATCACACAAAACCCTCTCTTGATCAGAAAAGTTCCTTCCTAGAATTAGTAGATGTTTTCTTATGCTGTGGGATATGATACACGTAGTTGAACTTTCAGGCAATTTAAGGGAAACTCTGTCTCTGGCTTTTCAATCTTTTTCATGACCGTCTTACTTTTTTGTTTGTCGCACCTTTAGTAACCAATGTGACTATGTTGAACCCTGTTGGCATGTATGGAAACAAAGCTTTACATCTTATGATAGATCATGATTAACATTCAGGGGTACAACAGCACATCGCTCTATACTTTTATAGTAAGATTACCAGTGATATACTGGTGAAATGTTCCAAAAAATGGCTCTGCCAACTCCACTGCAGCCATTAACTGTAAAACGGCTAATTGGCATGCCAGGTGTTAAGGCTTATCTTTAGTTTGTGGCTATTCTGATACCTCTGCTGTCAACTGGCTCACAAAATTCCAGAGAAAATTTAACAACTAGCCTCCATAAGCCACTGTGAGCCATCTCCAGCACACCACTGAATAATGCCAACCAAAATTATTCTTGCCCTCACCCCATGCATCGTTCTAGCACTGCTATAGGAACATCAGTACACAATTATTATTTTTCAAAAGTTGGTGTTGTTATAAGCTTTTTTGCATTACAAAAGTGATAGCCTAGCCTCTCACAAGAACACTATGTAAGAATACTAAATGAGCAGAAAAGCATTGCAGCAATCCTGAAAATCAAGCAAAGGAAACAGATTATATATACCAGGCATGTCCAATTCATTTAAGTTGGACAACTAGTAAGGGGGTCCCACAAGATTGTAATAAAAACATTTAAAAACAAAAGTTTGTTATTTATATACATTAACAATATTATATATATTTATATGCAGCCCAAGATAATTTATCTTCATTCATTATGGGTCAGGCAAGCCGAAAGATTGGTCATGCTTGATCTACACATATTCCAATAAAATTAACACCATGCAATTTTATCAAAAAGTGACTGAAAATACACTACAGGACAATCAGTACAAGTTGTGAAAAGAATAACATTGCCATATATCAAAAACATCTCAACAACATCTAATAAACTAACTACGTGGCATCATCGTAGCACACCTAAAGCCCTCCAAAACACCCTAAGTAAACAAACACCCAGAAAGAAAAACAGGAATCATCTACAAGATATAGTGTAAGTGTCACGACCCAGTCCAGTGCAATTAAACAAGGAAACAACCCCCAATGTAAAACACAAAACAAGAGTCTGTTACCATGGAGTTAACTGCACTCCATGGAAAAAAAGCAGATAAGGACGAACACAGTTTACCAGCTAGGACTTGGCAGGGATCCAAATCAAACAAGCAGGAGCTGGTCACGACGACACAGCCAAGAACAGGAAATTAACTCTTTGCTTCCTGCAAAGCCAGCCCCGCCCCAGCCTCTGCTTTTCAAGCCTTCCAGCATCAATTAGCGTCTACGCAGCTGTGTTCTCTGCTGTTGAACTTTGTCCCTCCTACGCTGACGAACGTCTGCCAGAGGCTCGGCCTCCTCCTCCTCCTCCTTGTCCTCACTCACACCTGGGGGAGTCAACTGTTCAATGACCTCAGCCTCTCCAGAGTCCATTAACCCCTCAGAGTGAGAGTCAGAGTCTGATGGAGGTTGAGGCACAGCAGGAGGCATGACAGTGTTGATCTTGGAGAAGGCGTGACTAAAGCGTTAAGGATTTGAATGAGAGTATACATTCCAGAGACTGAAGGAAATGATAAAAAAACCTCAAAATATTGTTTTTGTTTACTGTATGATGGGGCAGAGAAAGCTATGGAAACATCTTTCTTAAAGTTTTTGTTATTATACCTCCAAGAACAAATCAGTGTTCCTAGAATCTCTGCAAAATCTTCCTTAAGCTAGTCTACCTCTAAGGAAGAAGTGAAGGACGGGCCCTTCCCGAGACCAAGGCATGTGCTTAAAATAGGAGAAAGAAAATTTTTGTTGAACACGTTGAGGATTGTACTTGTATCTTAACTTTGAAATTCAAGTCCCATTGGTATGCACTTCTATAATGTGTGTTCATGGGTGTTGGCATGGTATAAAGAAATGTTTTTGGACTCGGTGCTTTCCTATGTGGAAGCATTTCACCAAAGGCTGAACGTTTTTGCCAGCAGAATAATAAATGGCATTTCCTTCCAAGAAAACATGCATATAATAGACCTTACTGGGGTGCAGCAGTAGACTGGAAAACTCGTGTTTTGCAATGAAAATCTCGGAGAAAAATTGATGTTGAAATCTTGCAATTCCGTGCACCCACTGCAATTCAAATCAAGAACAATATTACAAATTCAAAACTAAAGTAAATGTGGTTGCTGATATACAAGTTGGAAGAATTACAACTGACTACACTGACAAAAAAATAGACTCTAATTTTTTTACTCTAACTCTCTGTTTTGTATTTGCATTTTATGGTTAGGCACAGTATTATCAAACTTAAGTCAATCGCCTCCATTGGCAGATATTCAGAAACGGCTAAGCCAACCTCTTTGTCCTAAAGCTAAAGCTAGACCTAATTTTGCTTGGTGCCCTTCCATGTGGTAGTGGTGGGACCTTTCCTTTTGTCAAGTAATTACTGTCACAGACCACCTTTTGCTAAAATTAAACTATGAATCATTGACCATCTCTGTTTGATTTTTAGGTGGCCTGGAGACAGGACTCCACCTTTTGCTTCAGGCCTGATCATGGCAAACTTGTCAACATATAGATGATCAATAATTATTTAAACAGACACATCAGTATGAATTTAAACATATTCTGGCTCAAAGATTTATCTAAGAAGCAATTTATTCCAAGGATACATGAGACAGTAACTGAGCTAGTTAAGCTTGTGCTTGCCAGTATTATACTTTCCTGGAAACCAATGATGGTTACTGTGGTTAAATGCACTCCAAAAATTTAAAAACAAAAGTCACCATATTTTCAGAAAAATAATGTTAATATCTAAATATTATTTTTGACATATTACAAATGAGATGGAACAAAGTGATTTGAGATTTTGATTGGAACTGAACAGCTTTGCGGGTCATCCACTTCACTTGAAATCTAAATCCAAACTATAAATAAATTCCATTTTGGGACACTGGAATGTTAATTTTTTTTTTGTCACTGACCTTTATGGGATTTTTCTTTTTTTTAAAAAAATAACAACAGAACTGGGTGAAATTCTTTTTCTGAGTTGGATGATGGCTGCAGGATCAGGAGAGGATTATTGTTTTAGATGCCAAAATTGTACACAATCCTTCCATTTTAAATAGGTAGTACTAAAGCTACGGACTTTCACAAACTTACCCAAAGCCAGGAGTGAAATCTAGGTCAGGTTCTGACAGGTTCTGCAGAACCAGTAGTGGAAATTGTGAGTAGTTCGGAGAACCGGCAAATACCACCTCTGGCTGGCCCCAGGAGTGGGGTGGGAATGGAGATTTTGCAATATCCTTCCCCCAGGACTGGGGACAGAATGGAGATTTTGCAGTATCCTTCCCCTGCCACGCCCACCAAGCCATGCCCACAGAACCGGTAGTAAAAAAAAAAAGAATGGATTTCACCAGTTCCCAAAGATCTTTTAACCCAGTGGAGATGATTGCTGTATAAAGCGGTACAGGATTCTCCATCAGACTGCAATTCTATGCACACCTTTCTGTTAGTAAGCCTAGTTGAACTCAGTGGGGCTTTTGTTTTTCAAATAAACTTATTACAGTGCTGCCAATTCACATTTTAATCTTTGGACTATATTGGCTCCGGACGTAGGCAAAACATGTTTTCTCCCTTTAATTGGGCTGTGAGAAGAATGTGTGTCCCTGAGTAAGTAGCAAAGTGTGGAACACACAGTTTTTAATGCCAACTTCAACCTGTCCTTTCCCATTAGCTCCCTGAAACAAACAAGTGTGACAAAAAATAAAGGTGCTAAGAAGCCCATAGGGAAATAATTATCAGTATCTCATTAATTTGCACTCTGTGATACTCAGAAACAGCTCCTGGGTCCATTTAGCTTAATTTATTTATAATAAATCTTCCTTTCCCTCCTTTGGTACCTCTTCAGTGCCTGCAGAACATATCTGCACAAAAGCTGACAACAGTAGTTTATTATTTCTTTTTTTTTTTAAGACCGCATATACATGGCAATTAAAGATAATTCAGCACTCAAATTGGAACAAAGGAAATGCTAATATGTCTGTCAGTAATGGCTGCTCAGAGTAATAAAGGGAAGAAGCATCAAATAATTAAGTCGTTTTCCCAACTGACTTTTTTTTCATTATTATTTAAATATACTTCCAAACTTGTAGCAGCAGCATTCATGATAGCTGTCAAGCCAGCCCTCCCATCATTTACTTCCCACCTGCTTTCATTTGTAAATCTTCCCCTTTTTAAAAGTTTCTTCCTTGACTATATGAATGCCACCCTGGCTTTGGCATTGTGTATTAAAAAGTCTAAGCTCAGAAAGGTTGACATATCCCTTTCAATCACCCCCTCCCCCATCTATTAATTGTTCAAAGGTTAAAGTTTTCACACAATATCTTGGAAAGAAGACTTGAGAGTGTTATTTATTTGAAAAAACAGATTAGTGGATGCATTTCAAAATCAATAAACATTGTATATGAGCTAGTTCTTCTGTATATGGACTAATTCTTCCGAATTCGCTGAACTTAGCTACAGGCTTAGAGGTTTATAGCTGAACCTCTAAGCACTATCTATGATATTTCTTTCAGAACCAGCTCCTTGCCTGACCTATGGTCATTAGCCACGGTCATTCCTATCTTCAAAAGGGGACACCCCAGCCTAGTTGAAAATTACCAACCAATCTCACTGTGTTGCATCACCTGTAAAGTCATTGAATCAATCATAAACCAACCCATCATCCACTTAGAGACAAATACCCCGCTCTCTAAAAAGCAGTTTGGCTTCAGGAAAAGAATTGTCATGTAATCTGCAACTCCTACACTGCAGAAACATTTGGACCACACAACTCAACCAGGGTTAAGCAATAGATGCAATTTACATAGACTTCTGCAAAGCCTTTGATTCAGCGGTACATGACAAACTACTGTTAAAACTAAGCTCTTACGGCATTTCCAGATCCCTGCACAAGTGGAGAGCTGCGTTCCTACCAAACAGGGAAAAAGTAGTCAAAATAGGGAGCACCCTATCAAACCCTGCACCTATTAACAGCAGTGTCTTCCAAGGCTAGGACCCACACTTTTTCTGCTTTACATAAATGACCTTTGCCACCATATTATAAGCAGCTGCATCCTCTTCACTGATGATGTAAAACTATTTAACACCACTGATAATACTGCTGTCCTACAAACCTTGACTGTGTCAGAATGGTCAAACAATTGGCAACTCCAAATCTCAACAAACAAATGCTCAGTCTTACACATTGGCAAAAAGAATCAGAACACCAAATACAAGCTATGTGGATACAATCTCATAGATGACCCTCACTGTGTCAGAGACCTAGGAGTACTCATCGCAAATGATCTAAGCCCCAGAGCTCCCTGTAACAGCTCCCTGTAACAACATTGCCAAAAAGGCATTAAGAGTTGTTAACCTAATTTTATAAAGCTTCTTTTCTAGTAATACTATACTGCTAATTAGAGCATACAAAACTTTTGCCAAACCAATCCTCAAATAAAGCTCTTCTGCCTGGAATCCACACTACATATCAGACATTAATACAATTGAGTGGATCCAGAGCAGTGGTGGGTTGCTCCCGGTTCAGACCAGTTTGCGCGATCCAGTAGTGCTGACAGGATGATGTCACCGAACCAGTTCTTACTGTTTGTGAGCGGGCACAGCCGTGCGCACGTGCACACTTTTTACATTTTTTTTACAGCAGCTGAATCGGTTCGGCAAAGCTCATTGCCATGCCTCATGCCTCCCAACATTTGTGAGCATGTGCAGTAGAGCGCAGACCAGCATGCTTTGCACATGTGCATGCAGAATGTGCTCTACTATGCATGTGCAGAGCTAGCGAAGCATGCTGGTCTGCGCTGGACTACGCGTGCATGGAGTGCACAAAGTATGCTGCTTGGGCGTGAGAAAAGAACCAGTGGTAAGTGGAACCCATCCCTGGGGCTGCTCTGCTGCTGAAAACTCTTTCCTGAACCTTTTGGACACTGTCCAGAGAGTTTGGGGCAGATCGGCCATCACAAACCACTGCTGACGTTCTCCGTCCTGGGGCCTCGAACCTTTCCATTCCACCCCACCGCCTCTGCTGTGGCACCGCCATTGTCCTAGGGCCACAAACCCTTCTATTCTCCCCCCAACGTCACTGTCTGCCATGGCCTGAAACTCCCATGGTGGAAACTGCTGTGATGGCAGCGGGTGGAGGCACCAGCAGAGGAGAAGCGCCCACTGCCATCACTGGCCAACTGGCCAAATGGGACTTGATCAATTTAGCAATATTTATAAACTACCCAGTGTCACAGCTCTCCCCATATCTCACACCAGAAATAGAATATTAATTTGATAGGGTATCTGGACCTAAACTGGGCTTATTCCATAGTACCATGTGGTGCCTATGAATTCCATTGCAGTCAATTTAATGTCAATGAAATGTCCTGATTGTAAGGGCATTGCAGACAATTATTGCAACATCAGGGGGGAATAGGTGTAGCCCATTTTCCTCTCTGTTGTTTGTTTTTAAGTATAAAATGTTTTCTGTACTGTGTTATTCTATATAGCATAGCTGAGTAAAATGTCCAGAAGCATGGCTCTTGAGTTCCCTCCTTTTTCCCCATCAAAACTGTTTTTTTTCCCCATAGGTTGGTGCTTTCACATCTCCTGACACAGGGCTTCCAACCTTTGCAACTTTTAAGACTTGCTGCCTGGGGAATTCTGGGAGTTGAAGTCCACAATTCTTAAACATTTCCAAAGTTGGACACCCCTTGATTAGAATTTAAGAGCTTTATTTTATGTGGCTCTTTCCACTCCAAAGGCAGCCACCTCTGACGGGGAAGTCTTGCTGTATGGGCAGGCACCATCTCACAAAAATGAAATTGATTGAAAGTATGAGTGGTCATGGTAGCATTCTACATAGGCTTGAGAAAGCTTCCTGAGAATGAATGCCATTTAGACATTTGGCAAAGGAGCTGCACTCTAGCTTCACCAGCCATGTTGCTGTGGCATCAAAACCAGTCTTGACTGCCAGTTTTCCATGAAAGGCATGGCTGGAAACAGGCCGGGTTTTGTTAATTACTCACAAGTCCTATGCATTCCTTTTGCAGATTAATGAAAACAAATAGTTAATGGACAAAGCTTTAATCTAGGCATAAAAAACAGATAAACAGAAGCCCTGGAAGCATCCAGCTGGCTCAAGCCTGATTCAACAGGTGAAAATTTACTTGGGATATATCCAGTGTTGGTCTGCTGCCAGTTTGGACCAATTGAGGAAAACGGGTAGTTCCGACCAGTGTATTGGGTCTGTCCATGCACCTATATAATTGCTGGTTTTTCGATGCTTTGTGCATGTGTGGACGTTGCACTCACATTTTCAGTTTCGGAAGTTACAGTATGTGACGCCCACTTCTGGCTACATCCCCATTGTGATACTCTAAGGATGGCTTTCCCAGCTATCTCTGCATGCAGGGAATACTCTTGCAAGTAGAGTCCATGTGACCTTATGTGACCTTATGTGACCTTACAATTAATATTGTAAGGTCACATAAGCCCCAACCCCAAATCAGGAAGAGGGGCCACAGAGAGAATGTGTTCAACCTCTTCTCTGACCCACTCAAAAATGTGCTCAGTGGGTAAAGAATAGGCATATATTGCTGGGGGGAATTATATGAAATGTAAGCCACAGAATTTATAAATTGATGTGGTATTAAAACTTGCTAATTGCTGTAGTGTGGATTATTGCTTTGTTTTATTCTCTGGGTGTATTTAGGATTCTTCCTGTCAAGTTTCCATTAACGAGGTATTGCTTTTTTCTGTTCTCTAATGAACTTTGTCTCCTGACATTTTCCTCTGGGTTGGCATTAACCAGCCCATATATTGAAGCCAGAAGAAACCAAAGTCCACTGGATGCCACAGGAAGCTTTTACCCTGGACATATTATCAGCTGTGTGAGTTATCGACACACAGTCTTGGTAGCTATTCCACAAGAGGACTTGTGAGGTGTATTGTTAGGCAGTAATGTGACAAATGCCACTAGACTTGAAATTCTGGGTTTAGAAAATTTAGAACTATGCTGCCTTCGATACGACCTAAGCGTAGCTCATAAAATCATCTGCTAAAATGCCCTACCTGTCAAAGACGACTTCAACTTCAAGCTTCAACCACAACAATACAAGAGCACACAATAGATACAAACTTAAAGTGAACTGCTTCAAACTTGATTGGAGAAAAAGACTGTCTACTGTTGACCTCACCCCATTCCTAGGAGGTCTGTAAGGGGCGTGCGTAAGAGCACCAGCATGCCCAACGTTCCTGTCCTAATGTTCTCTTTATTTGTATTCATTTTTGTATTCAATTCATGCTAATACTTGTATATATTACCTAATATATATCAACAAACAAACAAACAAATAAAAAAAATGGAAATTTGCCTGTGGCAACTATGGGATTGCTAACAGTTTAAAAAATGATGGGTTCTATTCACATTCCTTTACTGAATGTTGCTGTGTTTCGTTTTGTTGACTTGTCTAGGAATTCACTGAGGAAGCTACCATACCCTGTAACAGAGTTGAGCAGAAGCTCCTCCTGTTCCTCTACTGCTCTCACCAACCTTATTACTAGGATAAAACATGTGGGATTATCATTACCTTTGGGCCATAAATTGCAATAAGTAAGACTAGGCTAAATAGGGAGCACTAGTTTTCAGTCTTCTTTCTAAGACTTTTTTTAAAAAAATCTCCTTTTTTGGATACACACTTTTAATTGAAATCCACAGGGGAGTTTTTAAAGAAACTGCCTTTAAACCAGACATCTGCCAAATGAGCCATTGTTGATGAGAAACAACAATGTTTCTTATTAAACAATGTGTTTAAGCATACCTCAGCAAACTTTACAGTCTCAAAACAACCAGTTTAGTGGTGTTAGCATTACCACCAAAGCTTTATTCTTCCTTGGCAGAGTCCTGATTTTAGAGGTCAACTACAGAAAACCCAGAATTTCAGTTTAATATGCTTAAAAATCAGATTTTCATAATCCCAATAATAAATAAGGCTATGAGCATCAATAAGCATCCATGCTTGTATCCAAGTACATTTCACCACAAGGCTGATTCCCAGACAAGAGAGCACCTGACTGCAAAGTTTATGATTGCACTATATGGCTGTGTATATTAGGGTTTTTTCCCCAATACTGAATATCTTTTTTTCAAATGTTCCCTTAGAATAAATGAAGACTCAAACTGGCTACAAGATTATAACGTGTGTGTGTGTGTGTGTGTGTGTGTGTGTGTCTGTCTGTCTGTCTGTCTGTCTGTCTGTCTGTCTGTCTCTCTGATTTATAAAATGATAACTCTGAGTGGCTTACAGACATAAAAATACATCTACGTTAAAAGCTGAATAAGTTAAAATCTAAGATTAAAATTAAGAACACTTGGGTAGGGTGGGGGTGGAATGGGGGGATATGGGATATGTTGTTACTTGATCAATCACCTCCACTGTAGTGTAAATTGGTCATGCATATGAGAGAGAGGGAGAGATATTGAGATTGAGATGATTATCTGGGAGCCTCTTACAGTATTTTGACCAATTATTGACCCATTGTGCGTGAAAAACCTCAAATGCTATTTCTCATTATTGAAGTCATTCAGCAATTACAGTTAGCAGTAACCTAACCTAAAATGCTATCTGAGGATGGATGAGTGAATCTGACCATTTCAGTTTGCCAATTTTCCAATCTTAAATTTTATTTGTCTCATTCTTATTTAAACTTTCATTATTGATCAATCTTTTCAGAAGCACCTGCATGAAAATGTGCAGTTATTTTGAGGTGTTTTTTTTTTCAAATAAGCCTCTTTACAGGCAATTAATCTTTGCCCTAAGATTGTATATTTTAAATATTACTTTCATGATAAAATACATGCATTTTTAAAAAAAATATTCTTTGCCAAGTTATTGCAAAATTTAGAGACATTATAATGTTAATATCTAATAAATCTTCACCTTTTCAAACTGCAATTAGCTTCACTTTCAAGTAAAAATTTTGAATTCTCTAATTTCTGTGGCTATCAAAGTGATAAGTGACTAATTACTATTTTTCAAACTTGAGAACTTTTTGAAAGTTGTATACAGCAGGTTGGAACACACTAAAAATGGTGGGAAAATCCAGGATTTGAGCAAAATGGTGGCAGCATACATTATCAGCAAACAAAAAGCAGCAAAACACTGCAATTTATGGTAACTTAGACAATTATGAATGTGCAGAAGTAGATTTCTTTCTTAGCATTTAACAATTGCTTTTACTGAATTGCATACACATGCATTATAGTTTTAGAATGTAAAACTTTCTCCAAAGGTCACTGAGACGCAAAATAAGAGTAAAATTTGCATACTTGGCAAGAATTTTGCATATTATGTAAATAAGACCCCTTAATAATTTATATGTTTATTTGTTTGTTTGTTTGGGAAATAATATATGGGAAAACCAGATGTGGTATGCAGCAGGTTCTGACTAATTCTGGAGAAACAGTAGTGGAAATTTTGAGTAGTTTGGAGAACTGGTAAATGCCACCTCTGACTGCCCCTCCCCCCATCTATTATCTGCCTCCCGAGTCCCAGCTGATTGGGAGGAAATGGGGATTCTGCAGTAACCTTCCCCTGGAGTGGGGAGGAAATGGATATTTTACCCACCAAGCCATGCCATGCCCACCAAGCCACACCCAAGGAACTGGTAGTAAAAAATTTGAATCCCACCACTGTGGAAAGTTCAAAAAGTTGAAGGGAACCAGATGGCATATTCTAAAGTTTCCATTGATGTTACTTCTTAAATATTTTCTATTAAAGTCTCTAAGTCAGCTCTAGGATGAAATTCACTAAATGTTTAAATGTTGAAAACGATTGTGAGGAAAGTCCTTTGTCAGTTACCGTCTTAAAAATATAATAACATCAGAAAACTTGAACAGTAGAAAGTGGAACATCTCATTAAAATTCTACTAGCTAATTCTGACTAGCATATTATTAAAAATTTAAACACTTTCTGTAAGTACTATTTTCCTTATATTAAATTACCTAATCAGAAAAGATTCAAATTGATTAATAGAGCATGAAATTTATGGTTCCAGCAAATAGAAAAGGGCCAACTGATTTGAAAGGCTGCTTTATTATAGAAATTGTCTGTTATACTAGCATCTCATAATCTTCAAAACAGTTTACAGCTCATCGCAGGATATAAATTGCACATTTTATGTTAAAAACATTAAAAATTGAACTCGTTAAGCATGATAAACAGGGGAAAAGGAACCCATTTTTAAATGCAGCAATGCAAAATATGAAGTCTCTGTTCTGCCCTTAAAGTATTTCTAAATATTTGTCTAGAGCAGTTTTCTTGTTATTTTATTTTAGTTCTTCCCAACACGACTTCCTCCCTCCATTTAAAAAAAAAAATCTCTTCTTCCTCATCTTCCTTTTTTAATATTGGTTTTCCTGCAAATTTGGATAACTTTGGCATGAATATGAATAAGGGCTAAATATATTCTTTAAAACCTAATTGTCTTTTCAATTGCATACATTTTTACCAAAAAGTTTGACTATTAAGATTTGTGATTGTAAATGGAACGTTTGAAGAATTAAATAGGGGTGGAACATACATACTATATATATATGTGATTAGTCATGATTCAACTGTACCGATTAACAAGGATTTCCCAGTTTGACTAAGCAAGTAAGTGAACTACCAACCCTCTTCATGAGATTTATTTCCAGGCTGTATTTTGATGCTCTAAAAAGAGCTGAAAATGAAGGTTTTAATTCTCTCCCTCCATGCTACTTGGTTGATTATGGATGAATATCCCCCCTCCCAATACTGAAATAAGTCCAAATTAAGAGGAATATGCATCACAACGTGTCAAGGAATAGAATCCAGGTACATTGAACTTACATATATTAAATGCAATATGCTGCCATTATCCATATAAAAGCTCATTCACTTCCAATTTTTTTTATAAACAATATTTATTTGTAACCCCACCTTTATTATTTTGACTAAATAAATAACTCAAGGCAGCAAAATATCCAGCACAACTTTCTCCTATTTTTCCAACAACAATAACCTGTGAGGTAGATTGGGCTGAGAGAGGCTGATGCCTTAACCACTATAGGCCAAACTGGCTCTCTTAACGAATTATTAATAATAATTATTAATACAATTAATAATGCTTTTCTGCAAATTCTACTTCCTAGATAACCTCCTTAGCCCTGTAACTGGGAATGATATCTTCCAATGAACATATCTTCCATTCACTTCTTACTCATCTTCTGCTTTTCTCATTCCTGGCTGCTTTGGATGTGATAATTTGTACCGTTTCAACTCTGGGCAAAGTATTTCTACTCTTTACCTGTAAGAGTAATTCAGCATACTTTCATTAGGCTTTTTGTAACATGAATGTACTAAAATTTCCCATATTATTATCCCAATTGAGAGACTGAGATAATTCATTGTGTACTACAAATATCATAATTGTTGTATTAACCTTCAGCAGATTCAGGGTTTTTTTTTTTAGACACAAGTGATATAGTACTTAATTCAAAATTTCTTCTATTAACATTGATACATAATTGTTCCAGTTTGTAGTATTCACTTTTATTTGGGGGGGGGGGAGAGAGAAGATTTTAAAAATGAATGGTTGCACTTACTTTGATGTCAAAGAAGTAAACGGAGAGCAATTTGAAAGAAATGGGAAAATTTAACTCTTGTCTACCTGAATGTCCATATCCTTTACTATCTATCAAGGTTTTAGTCTAACTGTAAAGCAAGTTGGGCTGAAAATGACAGTCCACATTGTTTCAAATTTTGGTCCTCTTGGGTCCCCCTCCCCCCAGATTGCACTGATATGGAATATCAGTCAGTAGCTAGTTGGACCATGGCCAATTTAGTATATTTGCTTCTTATTGATTCTTGGCACTGATTAATGTTGGGCTTAATCCTTTGATTCAGTGCCCGATTAAGAGTCAATATATCAAGGACTTGCTAGAAGTTTGAGTTACTGCTTACACTCCTACCGGGAATGTAACACTGCTTAAATATTGTCTACAACAAACATATTCGACAAGGATGCAGAAAGTGTAACTCAGTGATGGCGAACCTATGGCACGGGTGCCACAGGTGGCACGTGGAGTCATATTGGTCAGCACACCAGATGGCCAACTGATTTTCGGGACTTTTGGCTCCACGGGAAACAAGCTGCTTCTCACCTCCAGAAGGCCTCCACGGGGTGGGGAAGGCCCATGGGGAAGGGTCTGCAGAGGCCAAAAACAGTGCATTTGTGAACTTCCAGAAGGCCTGTTTTTCAGCCTCCACTGCCTTAAGGGCCTCTCTAAGAGTCAGAGGGGGGTGAAAACGGGCCTTCCCACACACCCCGGAGGGCCTCCAGAGGTCAAAAATGGCCTGTTTGCCAACTTACGATCCCACTTCTTGTTAAAAAAAATGGGCCATTTTTTATGGGTTTT
>JANHFP010004200.1:2719-13005 GCA_032468135.1 Calamaria suluensis | reverse complement strand
GTCGCATTTTAAACAAAAGATATAGGAACAGTGGTTAAATATCTTAGCAGTAATTTATGTATTGTATGTGTTTTATGTTGTGTTATTTGTATATGAGTTATTATTTTGTTTTTAAATATTTGAAATTTAATAAAGATATTTTTTTAAAAAAACAACAACAACAACCAACAACAACAGAAGACATCCTGAATGCTTGCTGGCAGTCCGCAGACCATGGAATATGGCTTTGTGGTGTTTTTTTTTTGGTTTTTTTTATTGTCTGTTGCTGTTGCTGTAGTTTGGTGTTACAGATCAGGTGACAAGAAATATTTACTTCTTTTCAAGTAGGTTCCCCCCTTTCTCCCTTTTTATTTGATATGAAAGCTTGTTTGTCTCTAATGAAAACAAGCCTCTTAAATGTGATATTGTCACCCAGTCAAACGTTGTAACACATGGATTCTAGAGGCAAGGAATGACATGGAAGACACCTTTCCCTTTCATCCAATGGGAAGTAAAAAGACCCAATAATAGATGAGATTTCGTGTTACCCTAGTATTATGACAAGAAACTGGAAGGAGCCCTGTTAACATTTCTTCAAAGCTAATGCTCCCCAAATCCCACTTACTTAAATAGCCCTTCTTGGAGCACTTCAGGTTTCTGTGATAGATTTATTTTATCTTCTAAATATCCCCAGGAGCTAAAAGCAAGAAGAGTATTATTTTAAAGCACAATTTGTTCCTTTCATGGAGAAGCACTGCAGATTTATTTATTTAGCTAGGACAGCCTCTCAGTATCTCAAGTAATTGCTCATAAATTACAGCATCATTTTTTTTAAAAAAAGAGAGAGAAGTGAGGGCTAAAACTCCGAGGGCCTTTGGTGAGGAACTCTGAACATTTTGCAAATGTCCTTTACTTAAATTAGAGGTCTGCCAACATCAGAGAGGGAAGTTTGCACTTCAAGACTTCAAAGGGCTTGACTACTTTCTAGCCTCTGTTTAAAAAGAAAGAGGTCCGTATGTTATTTTGTGAACTTGGTTACAAATTAGTTCACCACGAACAGTGGCATGGACCCTAATCTGGCTGTCAATAATGCTGGGTGTTCAAAAAAAAAAATCTTTGACCAAGTGAGCCACGGTTTTCAGCAAGATGATGATGACATTTAATTTAAAAAAATGCTTATTTATTTATTCTGCTGCCCAGTTCCCAGTGACTCTGGGGCTAGATTATACATTAATGTTCATTGTCTTTTTTTTAAAGCAAGCATTCTGTTTATTATATGTATATCAGTATTACTAAGACCAGGAGCATGGCAGCGCACAATCCTGTTTTTGCAAGGGCAGTAACTACAGGTGAAATGCTCCCAGTTCGGAACAGTATGGCCGATCCGGTACCTATGGCGTTGGGTGGTTCAGTAGCAAACATCCCTGCCACTGCCTTGTCCACACGATCATCGGAGCCATTTTTTAACTTTTAAAAGCACCTGTTCTGGTGAATAGTAGTAAAAATGCTTTTAAAAGATAAAAAAGTCTCCAATGATCACAGCTGAGCCACGCGATCATTGGAGGCTTTTTTTTACCTTTTAAAAGCATTTTTACTACCTATTCCAGCAAATAGGTAGTAAAAATGCTTTATTTTTTTTAAAAAAATGGCCAAATCCACCCAGTCACATGACCCGCCCACCACCAAGCCACGCCCACAGAACCGGTACAAAGAAATTTTACATTTCACCACTGAACTATACCCCTGAGCACATGCAGGGTGCCTTTCCCTTTTCCCTGAGCAAATCCACTTTATCCTATCCATTGCCCACTGAATGAGCACAGGAAATATTGAACCAAGTGCTAAATCCAAAATCTAGGATCAGGGTTAACCTGGAAATGAAATTAAGGATTAGTGTTTTTTTATAAGCACATTCTCAGTTGTGGGGTCTTTGTTTAAAACTGACTTTAGAGGATACTTCACACAATTCATTCCTCTCTGTGCCCTTCCCTCCACCCCCAATTCCCTCAGTTTTTCTTCATTCCAGCAGTCTCAATAAAATAGATGCAGTTAGGTTTTGTTGCACACTTCACATTAAAATAATACTGTTTGTAAATCTACTGAAAATCACTATGAGGCACTCTATCAGCCTTACTGTGTTTTGCTCTGAAGTCTTATACAAAATTTAAAAGTCATATCTGAGGGAAGTTGGGCACCAGTGTCCTCTACTGAGGGGAGCAAATAAAGTCAAAATGGCCACCATGGTTGCATGATCGAAGTTCTGCCTTTGATATTGGTGCATGTGCAAAAAGGGACTGGACTTCAATTGATTGGACGGCTGTGATGAATATTATGTCAAAAATTTTAGACTTGAAATTGTCACTTCATATACCTCATTCTCCCATTAGCTGTTGCATTAGCTGTTTTCAAAAAAAAAACCCAACCCAAACAAATACTACTATTTTAGATATGATGACTGACAGTGTGTACTTTCTCAGATTTTTGATACAGGAAATAAAGTTTCAGGATATAAAACACGGAGTTTAAATTACATGTATTTGCATCTTTGTTACAGGCTGCTTATTATGTATCAGATGCAGATGGATTGCACTAATGGTGGCCTGAAGGAAGTAAAATCTTTCTGTCTTGCTAAGATATGTGTTTGCTTCCTTTGCACTTCTGTTTGTAAAGGTAAATTAGGCAGATCAATTAAATTGAATAAAAGAAAGTAAACCAATTAAAGCAAATAATAAAAAAGGAAACTTAAGCAAGCAAAAAGTAAATCAAATGAAGCTTAATCAAAGTATTACAAATCAGAGGTTAATTTCTCAAAGGATAAAAAGCAATATTATTATATGAATATTGGTGAAGAGATCAGAATTTTCCAATGGCATTACTGAGTTGCAAAAGCCCTATTTAAGGAATGGTTAAAGCTGTTTGTAGATTAGAGTGTTTGTCCCACAAAAACAAATAAGACGATTCCCACCAACACTGACTGGGCAAGCCACTAGTATATACAAATAAGAGCAAACCCCACTCCTTACTAGCACTGATGTTGTTATCCAGTTTGGGTAATGAAACATCTTCAAGAAAACAACCATGGTCAGAGACCACCAAAGACCCCTCAAAAAAAGGTCTTCCTCGTTGCCTTTTTTCTCCAGATTTTAAAAGCCAAGAGATGAACTGGTGACCTTCCAAATGTCTACACTTTGAGTCATTTCTCAGTATCAGTCATTAAATTCCTGGGAATTGTTCAGCAGCAGCTGGAGAGGTGACCACAGATTCCTCATTCCTGATTTTGAGTTGTACATCTCCAAGTTGATATCATTGAATAAAGGGGTTTTTCATCAACATTTAAAATTAGATATTTCTTTAACCATTTTTAAACTTAGATGAAATATAAATGTAACATTCACAGAGCTATGAAGTCAGTTAAGAGTACTACCACCCATGAATGTTTGAAGAAGCCAGGAACAGAAATTGGGTGAGGACCACATTGATTGCCTGGGGTTAAAGATGTGGCTTCTGAATCTTTCTTCTTAGCCCCTGGAACAATATTGTGGAAAACTATGTGAAACTGTTGGTTTTTTTAAACATGATACTGATGTTTGAACACCTATCACAATCCATCAGAAAACATAAGGCAAACAGTTCTTATGAAGCAACAGTGATATTTGGACAGTCCATGGTGTTAGCTCCCCAATTGGATTTTAAAAACTCCACAGTACTCGGAAGGTGGGAGGGCTATATAGAAAAACAATGATGTTGCCTGAAATTAATATAAAATTGAATTAATTAAGGATAGCAGTCCAGACTAATTAGCTGGAAAGCAAATAATCTTTGCGAAGGGAGCATAGACTGTTTGAAGAGAGAGGAGATTTGGAGCTAGCAGTGAAATTATGTACACTTGCAACTCAACCTGTATATGCTGAATTAGTTGAAATTGCATCCCATTCAATTAAATATCAGTTCTTATTGCTGAGATCAACACTGATCTCTACATCACTGCACAGAATAAATTCTTTGTTCAATTAGATGTACTCTTAGTGATTAAGACATTGTGCTTGTACACTGGAAGGTTGGCAGTTCAAAAACCAAGTATTGTATGATAGGATGAGCTCCTATTCCTGCCCCAGCTCCTGCCCACCTAGCAGTTTGAAAGCCTGCAAATGCAAGTATATAAATAGGTACCACTTTGATGGGGAAACTAACAGCTTTCTGTGTGCCTCAGTGTATAATCATGCCAGCCACATGACCACAGAGGAATCTTTGGAAAATTGTTGGCTCCTTCGACTAAGAAACGGAGATGAGCACCACCCACTGGTGGTGGACATGACTGGTCATGGGAAACTGTTACCTTTTTAAGGCACTCATACCATGCAATGTAAAGGTTTGGAAGATACTGGATGGCATTGAGAATTCAACCCATCTGCAATGGTTGGAATATATGCTAATTGAAAAAAAAAGCACAAACTTAAAAAAATCCCATGCCTCAGTTTGAAAGCCTCCATCAGTCATACTTTTCTTATCTGCTGAAACACTGTCAAGTTTCTGTTTGAAGGGTGGGGAGAGATTTCTCACCAAAGGAATTTTGCTATTCAATACCCATTTTAAGATTTAAGCAAACAGATGCTGAAGACTAAAGTCAAATTTCACCCTGATGGCAATTTTGGACTGACAATTATAGCTAAATATTAGACAGGAAGGCAGAAAAAGCCTCGTCAATCTTACTAAACTACTCTAGGTCCACTGAGCTCTCAGCTAATGAGCCAACTGGTTCAAAGCTTTATAATCATACTTGAAGATGTCTATTCTCTCAGCAGGCTCAGCAATTACTTTGGATAGGCTGAGTTGCTATGTTATCATTCCTCCTCCTTGAGTTGAGGGAAGAAAAAAAGCCTACATATCTGGCTGCCTAAAGCACAGGTATCCAGCTACGCACTTACACGCATTTTGGGGGTGTGAAAAATGTTTGTTTTCCATCCCAATTTAGAACTCTTAACCACCTTCAAGGAGAAGTATTATCATTTTAGTTATAGCACTCATCAATTAAAATCATTATTCATCTATAAGATATTTATCCATTGGTTCATTCATTCCTTTTGTTCAGAAGTGTAAATCTGGAGGAACAAGAAGATTTGGAGAAGGGTTCAAAGTAACATTAGGAAGCTTCAGCCAGGGAGAGGCCAATGAAAGTGGTCTTCGTATGGCTTCAGAGTTGTGCGGTGTTAGCTATCCTGCCTTACATTGTTTCTTATTGTGTGACCCTCAAGCAATTGCTAAAATATGACATACGTAAAGTTGACAATTTTATGATTTTATGAGCAATTTCCCATGAGTCATGCATAAAGGAGGGTGTTTAAAGAATATGGCAGCTCTTTTTGTGCCTCTGTAAAAATAGCGGCCAGGTGCAACTTTTCCAGGAAACGTTCCTTAAGGCAAGGACTGAATGTAATAGTTTCTTGCTTCAAACAGTAAAAGAAATTTAGCTGATTATGACATTTATGTTACATACAATTAAGTGGGTGGGGCAAAATAAATAGGTAAAATAATAGATTTGATTAAAATGTAATCAATTAATTCAGCACTGCCTCCCAGCCTTTAGGGCACCAGGGACTGGTTCTGTGGACAGAAGTTCTTTCACAAATGTGGCATGGTTTTGTGTGCAGTCTGCATCCCATGGATGGGGCTTCGCTTCTTTGTGCAACCCGGTTTCTGGCATGTCATGGACAGATGCTGGTTCATGGACTGGGGGTTGGGGACCCCTGGATTAAATGCAGGCAATTTGATTAATTAGTCTCTAGTTAGCAAATTTTTGGAGGATATTCAACATTTGCATCCAAAGCTTGAGTAGTAAATTTGTATTGTTCTAAGTTTGCTGTTGGATACTAGGAGAAAAACCCATTCTCCCACAGAGATACCTTCTGGCAAAATGGTCATGTTCACATAGGAGGTAAGTATCTGCAAGTTGGATATTTTCCTTACACACAGCACCCATTAGTAACTTACTGGGAGAGCACTTTTAGGAAACAGCAAGGACTACTTTTCAGGACATTCGAACAAACGCTCCATTAATCAAGATTGTGATACTGTGAGGATAATTTACTATAGAGTTCCTATTTTGGAGATCACAACAAGGTTGAGTTTGATATGGTTTTTAATACAATGGCATCTGTCTGACATTAGGGGAGAAATATCAGAAAATGGTTTTCTGATTAAGTGGGCCAACTTACAATAGGTTCATTGGCTTCGCTTATATCATTGCCAACATGATTTTTTCTCTGTATAATCGCACTAAAGCTAACATACATTTTGATGCTATGGATTGATTTTAATACAATATAAATACATTTTTTTTGTGGGGGAGCGGTTCAGTAATATCTGGAGGATTGCAATTGCCTACAAATTGAATTTCCTGATTTTTGCTGAGAAACACAGCAAAATTATTGATTTTGATTTATACTCAATAGTGAAGTTCTGAAGATTTTCAGAAATGATACATTCTGAAATATATTGCCTCTTTTACTGCTACAAGATATTGATCAACCTAAATTATTGAAATTTTTCAAAAAGTGTCAATCCTGAAGTACATTGTCTATCTTATAACTCTAAGATAAATTGATTGGCTTTGAGAGATGTTAATTAAACTCTGCCTTCATTAATGGGAGCAACCAAAGAGACAGTTTTCTTGAAGTATAGAATTTACTTTGAGGTTTCTATAGATCAGGAAAAAGAAAGCAAATCTAACTCATTTATTCCTATGAAAGTGTTACGTTTAGGTTTCTCTAGCAATATTAAAAGTTGTTTAATAACAACAAAATAAAAAGTTATTTTAATAACAACACACACTGGTACCAGTTAGACCATATCAAAGGTAGGCTGCTGCCGGTTTGCACCGGTTCAGGCAAACAGGTAGTTATGATTCTGCACAGTTCAGCGAATTGGAAATTCCCACCACTGGCTGGACTGACCCCCTCTCATTTTACAGCCTGTTTTCCAGTTTTTGGGCCATTTTTCAGCTGTTTTGGGGGGTATTTTTGGCCTGGAAAATGACTTGAAAACAGCCCAAAAAGGGCCTGAAAAGGCCCCTGAAAAACAAGCCAAAAATGCCCAAAAACTACCCCAAAATGGCCTATTTGGGGGGTGTTTTTGGCTATTTTGGGGCTGTTTTCAGGCCATTTTAGGGATAAAAACAGCCCCCCCCCCAAGACTCAAAACTGTCCAAAAACGGCCTGAAAAAAAAAGGCCAAAAACAGGTGGGGCCAGGACCAGCCAGTGGGGGGAAAGATTAGCCCCAACTGGCTGAATCCTACTTCTGCCTTTGAAGTGAGTGGCTGGGAGGCGGGGCTTGGTGTGATGAGTGATGTCACCCACCCAGTCACATGACCAACCGGCCATGCCTACTCAGCCAGAGAACTTGTTAAGTTATTCAGGTCCCACCACTGTTCCATATATAGTGTTTAGCTTATTTCTAGGCTTAAATTAATTTGCTCTGCACAGATTAATAAAGAAAGTGAATCAGTGAAGACTTTCTTACAGTTCTTTGGGAACAGCAAAATTGGCATCTGTATGCTCTTCATAGGGCTGTTAAATAATACTTTGTTGTCTTTTTGACAATACTTTTAACAGGACCCATGTTTATAAGAAGCTAAAACAATCTGCTCAATCAGCACCATTGTAATAATTTGTAGCTTTAAATAGATTTTTTTATAAATAAGTTTTATTGATTTTTCAATTTAATATATTCAATATATTGGTATAAAACATATTAAAACTATGGGAGCAATGAACTTCATTTTGCCCTGTACTGTAATTTCTATATGAATGCAGTTCAGACTTTTATTGTAACATTTATAATCAGTGCTATTTTTTTTCAGGTAAATGTAATAAAATATACAAAACATATTAAGACATGTAATGTATTTGTGTACACCATTTTCTTCCTCGGCTCAATCAAATCTTTATTATAGTCATAGCCCAGCATGAAGAGGTTCAGGCACAGCTTCCTAGACTAGTCTTTCCTTGCTGCCTTCTCTTCCTTCCTTCCCTTATCTCAGAGTCACCAGGGTCCTTCCTCAAACACTTTCCAAACCCTCAGAACCAGCCTTGAAATTGCCCCAATATAGCAGTTGCAAGAACTCAAGATGAGCTAATCATAACTTACCACCATTCTCTCCAACTGCCCAATAAGGAAATACTGAGGTTGATCTCCACTCTAGTTTGCCAATGTGACTCTATAATAGTAAAAGAGTAGATCTGCTGCATCATCTCAGTTCAATCATCTTCATAAGAAGAGTTGATGATACATCTTTTTGTTTTAACCTACCTTCCACTGAAAACAATATGGTGGAACATTAGCAATAACACTTAGACTCAAATACAACTTCATAGTGCTTTACAGCCCTCTCTAAGTGGTTTATAGAGTCAGCATATTGCCTCCAACAATCTGGAGTACTGTCCTGGGAAGGATGGAAGATTGAATCAATCTTGAGGTGGTCAGAATCAAATTGCTGGCAGTGAGCAGTGAGTTAGCCTGCAATACTGCATTTAACCACTGCACCACCACAATTCCTAGCTTTTGTAGCTTACAATTATGTAGATGTAAGTAAGCATTTGGAGGATCAAACCTGGCTTCTTATTCAATATTTGCAAAGTCAATGATGCAATTCATCCCCATCCCTATAATCTTATAGGGTACATTCTGTCACATGTAGAAAAACCACCACTGATACCTTTCAGGGAGAAAAGTACATCTCTGAGGCAGATGCACTTCATCTGCAGCAAAAGAGGTGCTTAGTTTTTGTTAACAGCATGGCATTTCTAATTTAACCCTCTTTTCCAAAGAGTGCGCCCAAAGAAGTGGTGTCCTGGAGCTGGTTAAATTTTCCTAATTTTCTGAGCTAGTTTATAGCAGAGATGAACCTCTCGAATCCGTTGCTCCATGGCTGCGCAGCAGTGGCAATGAAGCCAGCAGAGACATTTCTTAAACATTTAGCAACACACCTCTAATTAGATCAGAGTTTCTCAACCTTGACAACTCTTCAGATGTGTGGACTTCAACTCCCAGAACTCTCCAGCCAGCTGTTGTACAATTCCATCAAATGCAAAGTTTAACCCTCTTGAGATTGGATAGAAATTGGTGCATCTCTGGATTGTCTTAAAGAGTTCAAGTGAACAGCCAGTGAGCCAGTTGCATGAGAGTCAATTACAAAAAACAGAAAGCAAAAAAAAACCAACCAACAACCCTAAATACTGTGGATGTTAATAATAATTCTACCGAAGGACATTTTAATTTAGTTTTAGTTCATCATAGGTTCATTCCACTGCAGTTTGATTGGCTTTAATGCAGCTATCACAAGCTAAGTGGTACGGGGTGTACAGCTCATTTCCTCAGTAGAATAACTTCATGGTTTTAGCCACAAAGTGAAGTATTTGCACATGGGACTATAAGAGTGTGGAGTGTGGAATCTTATCACAAATAGAGGAACATAAATTACAATACCTGTTTAAAATGTAATTATGGTTATTACTATTTAATCGATCAGGGATGTATTGCTTCTCTCACATTCTATTCATACACAGGCAAACAGACTTGGAAAACAAGAGGCAATATTAAATAACAAAACTTGGCATGCTTTATTAGCATTTGCCCTTGCAGAATTTAATGCATTTCATTTAAAGCCTTTGATTGTGAGTAGGTCTAATGCATGTCCCCCCCCCTTTTTTTAATGATCCTTTCAGCCCTTGCATCGGGTCCAAGGTGACGGATTGGAGCTGAGTATTTACTGGCCAGATACCCTTCCTGACGCTGATACAGAGTTCACAGCAGATATATTTTCTTTGTGTCCAAAGAGAGAAATATCTGCTGCTACCTAGGATCAAACTTACAGCCTCCTGATTGTGAGGTGAGAGCTCCATCTCTAGGCCATCACTCTGCTCTAAGTAGGTCTAATGCATAAAAGCAGGATTTTTCTGGAGGTAAAATGTAAACTCTACTGTCCATGAGAGTGAGCATGCAGGAAGGTCCTTAGAATGAACATCACACCCAGAAGATGTTTTCATTCAATTTTGATGGTAACTCCATTTGCTATGCATCTTCCACATGAAGAATTTTGCAAAATAATAATAGAGCTGTTTGGATGAGTGAGGAAATCTGCTTCTGTCTGCCACCTAGATTCACTTCTTAATTGTTCTTGATAGTTGCGAAGTCATGTCCAACCCATCGTGACCCCATGGACAACGTTCCTCCATGCCTTCCTGTCCTCCACCATCCTCTGGAGTCCACCCAAGCTCACACCCACTGCTTCAGTGACTCCATCCAGCCACCT
>JANHFP010004197.1:60222-75044 GCA_032468135.1 Calamaria suluensis | reverse complement strand
TCTTCAACCAGGCAATGGACTGTGGAAGTTAAAAATGTACTGTTTCCCACCAAAACAAGACATCCCCTGATAATAAGCCCAAGCGGGCTTTTGAGCACATGGCAATAAGGCTGAGTGTTTATTTCAGGGTTCCCAAAAATATAAGTCAGGGTCTTGTTTTTCTGGAAATGGTAAATGTAGAGTCAGTGATATGTTGTGGCACTCTGATGAGATAAATAATAATGTTATGGGGGTTGGGAGTTATATTTAATTTGGTTTTATGGAAGGTTGTTGTAAATCACCCAGTATAGACTAGAACAGGGGTCTCCAACCTTGGCAACTTTAAGACTTGTAGACTTCAATTTACAGAATTCATCAGTCAGGAAAGCTAGCTTATTCTGTTCTGTTATTCTGTTCTGTTCTGTCATACTTATGAAATAAGTTTACTAAACTTAAAGAAACACACTTTCAAAACTTTAAAAAAAACTTTCAAAAGAAAGATCAAGAACAAAAGGCAGGATACCCCAGTAGCATGAGCTATCAAAAGAAACATTGCAGGATTGTTTTCCCCCACCAGAAAAATTCAAAATATTTAAATCATTGCATTGATCCAAAAATAGTGCAAAACATGGGTTCTGTTGTTACAGGCTAGAAATATCTGCTGATCTTATGCAGTGATTTAAACAGGATATTCAAATTTTTGCAGTCTAGTTCAGTTTTTCTGTAATTATTCATGAAAAATGAGATTTTCCTGCTAACTCTTTGTAGACTGAATTATTTCCAAAATTGTTGGTCAAAGTTTCCATCCCAAGCAAACATTGTTCTCTCTCTGCACAGTTCAATTTAGACAAGGAACTTATTGTATTTTGTTCAACTGTTTTAATGATTAAGTGCATCACTTTTAGAAATTGCTAACATTTCCTATTTGCCAGATTATTTTATTAATTGTGAATATGACCCAACAGAGTTTAAACAGTTTACTAAACTGCTATGAATGTCTTTTTTTAAGCTACATAATTGCAGACAGACCATCTGTTTTTGGTGTCAATTTATTAAAGAATAACTTGATGAACATTGTGTTCTCAGACAGCAATCCTGAAGTTGCTGGTAATGTCTCACTACATGTGGTGCAGCATAGTTTTGAGTTCTGGCCTGCACAAAATTTAATTCCTACTTGCAGAAATCACAGTGTGCTCATGCTCCTGAATCTGAGAAATAAAATGAAGAAGAGCTGATAATAGGAAGATAATTTCCCCAATGGAAGACCCAATTGTGTGTTATATAATAAATCTTTGCAGACCATTTAAATCAACTGATAGTTTGTTGTCAATTTTTAAAGAGAATTTTTAAGGAAAACATGGAGAAAAGATAATGTTTTCTAGAAACAGAATGGTATTATACGGAAGAAGAAGTAACAATTGTCCTTAATCTATTTTCTGGAATTTTCCAGAAAATAATTCCAGTGCAGGAATTTTCCCTCTTGGCATTAAAAAGCATCGGAAATATTAAAAGGAAATGCTATCTGTGCTCAGATTTTGAATAAGTTACTGCAGCGCCAAAAGTAAACAAACAAGCCTTCCCTATAAGACACTTCAGAAATGATACAAACTTCCTTGTAGAATTATTTTGACCATGCTGAATGGGTTGCAAATATTTCTACTTACCGTAGATCCCATTGAAATCAAAGTAAACATTTAAACAAGACATACTAGTTTCAGCGGGAGTAATACCCTGTTTTCCCCAAAATAAGACCTTCCCTGATAATAAACCAAATCAGACTTTTGAGTGCATGGCAAAAAGGCCAAGCGCTTATTTCAGGGTAAAAACAAACAAACCAGGGTCTTATTTTTGGGGAAATATGGTATTTACCAAGTTAGTTAAATTAATAAATTGACTTTTAAAGAAATAATAATGGTGCTAGGAGATGCAACAATCTCCTTGTATTTGTTGCCCCATGATATTCTTTGACCTATAAAAACCTTCATTTGTTTGATGCAGTTGATGTATTTCTTTCTGCAAGTAAGAGGCCAAACTTATGAATCTTACTGGGATTAACTTCTGAGGAGAAATGTTTAAAATCTGTTTATATTATTTGTACACAATACAATTGTGAATGAAGACTGGCTTAACTAGCTGTCTCACCAGCTGCAAAGCACACCATGACATTAAATCATTACATTGGAGGGTTTTTTTTAAAACTAACAAAGTAATGTGGCATTTGTATCTCTGGCTGGGTCTGCATAGTATGATGAACTATAGTGTAATTTGTTTGGGTTTGTCTTTGGATTTGTGTGTGTGTTATAAATCAACGTTTATGGCTTAGCAAAGTTGAACTAAAGAAGTGAAGAAAATAATTAATAAAATAAAATGCTTTGCTCTCTGACTAAAAGTTTTATATAAGGTACAGTATGTGAAATAGCAGACAGAATTCTAATTAAATAATCCTCCCAGGTATCCTTCTTATCAGTTTGACGTTCATTTTCTGAATTTAGTATGAATAATGTCTTCCCTCAGACAGAATTCACAGTTGTAAATATTTTTCTGGATTAAGAAAACCTCACATACGCATAGTAGCGGCCGATGGATCAGAGTAATATTTCATTACTATAAACAATAAAACAGCACAATTTTTCTGCTACACATGTCCTTTTTACTGTTACAACACTTCAAAATCTTGTACAGTCTACAGAACATCACAAGAAATCTACCAACTCTGAGGAGATAGAGTACCATGTCTCCTCAGGATTATGTGGTACAATTCAGGATCAGGATCTCTTACAACAGCCTCTGAAACATGGTGGCCATTTCAGTGACTTGGCATGCTTCTAAGATGTCTCTGCATTCCTTTTGGAAGGACCCCTATCATCAAGATGTACATGATCAACACAAGAAGAAATTTGGGCCGCTCAAGACAATAATCTAATTTGACTGAATGTTGGGCTTCCTTTCCTTAAGATATGAAGCCATCATAACATTTTTTCCTAAATACACTTATGTAATTATTTTAGCTCAATTTTACTTTTTAGATAGTACTTAAGTCTCCTTCCCTTTATGCCAAAGGGAGTTAGCGTAAGTACATTCAATAGGATTTGTTTCTTCGTAAAAGTTTAGCAAACTAATTTTGAAGATCATTTACATATAGCCATTTTTACAACAATTTTCACATGCAAACTTAATTTAGTTATTTCTGTAAATTTCTGTGTCTACTGCTTTTCTTTTGCAGAAAGCAAAAGAAAGATAATTGTTTAAGTTCAAAATCTGACAAGCTTTTTCCTGCAAAATGATGCCAATATGGAGATCAACAAAAGTTAGTAATACATAAAATCTGCCAGCATCCATCAATCTATTTTTTATTTTATTTATTTTTTCTTTATTTATTTTGTCGATTACATATTATTTAATATATATAAGTATAAGCATGAATTGAATAAAAAAATACAAATAAAGAGAACATTAGGACAGGAACGGTAGGCACACTGGTGCTCTTATGCACGCCCCTTAATTGTTGAAGTAAAACAATTTTTGTTAGAATTGAATTTTAAAAAATGAATTTTGAATTCAATTGAAAATTGAATTAAAAGTTGAATTAAAACAATTGTTGAATTATTTCAACAATTCAAATAAAACGGTGTATCAAAAAGTGAATATTTATAAAAGGCTGCATTATTCTGCATTATAAAAAGTATATTATATAAGTCAATAAAAACAGGGTATGTTCAGCATGCATAAAAATGATATCTTTAGGAAAAGTGTCACTTAACAATATATTTTTTTAAATCTTAAATAGCCAAAAATGATGTATACTTTAACATCCTTCAATTGTAGGAGTGCAAATGAACACCTGCCCTTTTGTACATGCTTTTACCATCAATACTGGTTAAAAAAAGGGGGCAAGACTTTGATCGCACTGTCCCAACTGCCATACTGCTTTGCCATTAATATGGATGCTGTTGGATGTAAAGCAGTGGTGAAATCCATTTTTTTTAATAATGGTTCTGTATTCGTATGGTGGGCAGGGGATACTGCAAAATCTCCATTCCCAAGCCACTCCAGGAGAAGGATATTGCAAAAGTTCCATTCCCACTCCACTCTGGGGCAAAATTTATCTGAACTACTAAAAATTTCCGCTACCGGTTCTCCAGAACCTGTCAGAACTTGCTGGATTTCTTCACTCCTGATGGAAAGGAATAATACATTATTTTATATGACACTGACACAGGCCTTATTTAATTTAATTTGTTCATGCTATTATACTGTTCAAATTGAAACTGCACACATCATTTCACATTGATCTGCATAGTTGTATTACCTTTCTGACAATCAGCTACTATACTCACTAAAACAGTTCTTCATCCTCTTAAATTCACCTTCAAACATTTTGTGCTCAGAACAGTCCCATATTTTTCTTAGGCAAGAAACAAAGCACAGGCAAGTCAAGAGTTTTGATTCAAGATAAGATCCAACCTCCCTGCTTTGTTTTCCTCTTGGAATCATTCAGCTGCTGCTATGTGGCGTCTGTTTGAGGGGTGCTTATTTTTCCAACCTCGCAGAAAAGTAGTCAAGTTGATAGTTGCTCTTGATCTGGACTAGGTGGGTGATGTGGGAATAGCATGCTAAGTGAAAGGGTAGCGAGGAGACTTCACTCAACTTGCATGTCTTTCAGTCTAACTAATAAATTAAAAGGGTTTCCCTCCCACATATGTGCTAGTTGTTTCTGACTCTAGGGGGTGGTCCATCTCTGTTTCAAAGCCGAAGAGCCAGCGCTGTCCGAAGATGTCTCCGTGGTTATGTGGCCTGGCATGACTAAACACCAAAGGCGAACAGAACACTGTTACCTTCCCACTAAAGGTGTTCCCTATTTTTTCTATTTGCATTTTTTACGTGCTTTCGAAACTGCTAGGTTGGCAGAAGCTGGGACAAGTAACAGGAGCTTACTCTGTTACGTGGCACTACGGATTCGAACCGCTGGACTGCCGACCTTCCGATCGACAAGCTCAGCTGTCTTACCCGCTGAGTCACTGCATCCTTAAAACGTTCATAGCTGGCCAAAATACATTGTACACAAGGTACCATGTTTCAAAGCAACATTTATCAGGCTAAAATATATTATAAAAGATATTAGAAATTCGGGGGACCCTTTCTGCGATGTTTATCTGAGCTACTTGCAATTTACTTGCTGAAGAAAAAAGCAATCTTGGTCACGGAAAAATGCCTGAAAGAAGACTATATTTTCCACACGTAATATTCATTCTATATTGAGTAAGAACACAATATTAGGTGAGGTGAAGGTATTTTAAGGTATGATAGCTGTATCATATTGCAAAGCCAATGATAATTTCCCCCTTTCATAGGAAGAAATTGAAATTTCTTGCTACTTTGGCTATTTTGCAAAGAATAATATAGGAAGTACCATTCTCTTTGACGTACATCCTGAATAGCTGAGGAAAATAGCAAAGAGGCAATTACCCATCCCTATACCTCACCCATTTAAAGTCAGGGTATGGTCCTGTGGAACATTAGGACCAAGTGAATGGTAAAAAGAGAGGGGGGGGGAGAGGGAGGGAGAGAAAGAAAGAGACTATGAAGCATTTTGATGGCTTAAGACCGTGTTTTACAAGCTTTTGCTGAAATACAAACAGATTTGACATAATAACAGATACAAGAATGAAAGCTCAGGAGGAAAAAAAATAAAAATAAATAAATAAACCAAAGCCTTGTGGGAAATAGGGTTCTATTCCATATATAGGCAGCTACCAATTTGTTGCCAACTTGGCAGTTTCGAAAGAAGGTAAAAAATGCAAGTAGAAAAAATAGGGACCACTTTTAGTGGGAAGGTAACAGCGTTCCGTGTTTTAGTCATGCCGGCCACATGACCACGGAGATGTCTTCGGACAGCGCTGGCTCTTTGGCTTTGAAACGGAGATGAACACCGGCCCCTAGAGTCTGAAAAAACTAGCACATATGTGTGAGGGAAACCTTTTACCTTACCATTTTGTTGACTTATGTTGCATCCATGCAAATACAATGGAAGCTAGGGTGTGTCAGCTGTTGGAAAAGCAACCAGTCTCCCTTAAAATAGAGGCCTGAGCTGACATTTCAACATCAGCAGAGTATGCACAGCGAACAAGATTTTTAGGATGATTGGTGGCAGTTTTCAAACCCTGCCATGACGGATTTAAATCAAGATGCTGTGTGATTCAGTTTTCTTTCTTAATCTACTCCAAAAATCATTTTACAGAATATCCTTCATTTTATCACCCTGCCAATGACAAAAGAACAGACACGATTGCTGTGGCATAATTTCAATGCTTTAAAAATCCTCATGGAAAAAGCCTCGTCCAAATCCCACGAAATCTTGAACAGCTATGAGGTGCATATTACGGTTAAATCTGCATTTCATTTACAGGACTCCAGGATTTCTAACAGCTGAATTAAGAGGGTGTAAGGTCTCTTCATTTTTATGACTTTTTAAGCAACCCGAAATCAGACATTCTTGCTGATCATTCGGTCATCTCCCAAATCTTTGTCTTGCATATGTAGAACTATTTTTAGCATGCTACATATATTTCTGCAAGCTGCCCATAAAATAAAATGACAGAAATGTTTTCTAGATCAGGAATAAATTAGAACTGCCGTGAGGGGTGTGATTGGAATGGCTCTGCTGGCAGAATTCCAGAGAAATTACTGGATAGTAATCTGCATTTATTTCATGAAAATGTACAACCGCAGTAACGTTATGTTGTCAGCAGAAACAAAAGTCTATTAACATCTGACACCATGTTATTAAAATACGCTTCACAAAACACACTACCACAAATCAGTAGTATGCTAAGAGTTAGCCAAGATTCATACTCAAAAATTCTGGTGAATGTATTTTCTTGTTAAGTTGCTTTTGTACTATTAGTTAGTGGCTGTACATCAGTGGTGTGTTGCTCCTGGTTCGGACTGGTTCGCGCGATCCAGTAGTACTGACGGTGTAATGTCAGTGAATTAGTTTTGTGGGACCAGGATCTGGGCCCTCCCACCTGCCCCGGCAAAATGTTGACCTTTATTTCCTTTTTTTTCGCCAGGTGAATCGGCTGATCCTAAATGCTTTGAGCATGCACAGAGCACATACATGGCACGCACGCTTCTATGTGTGCTCTACTGCGCATGCTCAGAGCGCACATACGGCATGCATGCATGCAAAGTGCGTGTGGCAATCGTGGGACTACAGAACTGGTAGTAAAGGTAAGTAGAACCCATCCCTGCTGCAGATAATTCCTCTTCAAAATTCTGGATAAATATTACCAAATATATTTAATTATCAAAATAGATGTAAAAAGAACCGAGGTTATTTATGGTAAAAAAATACTTTGCAAAAGGCATTTGAATAGATAATATATTCAGAAAGCTTGGAGGAGGGTATTTATTTTAGCTGTTTTACTCTAAGCTTCCCTGTTGCAATTCAAGAGGCAGGCATCGCAGTGGTGGCAAAAATGTCTTCCTAAGCAGAGTTTATTGCGGTTTTTTATACAGAATACAGAAGGAAGAAAACTGAGGGCACAGATACATCTCTGTCATTGGTGGGATCTTCTTGTGTCTTCTGGACATCTCCCTCCAATCCCTATGGGGATCTTGTTGGTAGGAACCAGATGATCTCATTCCCCAGCCAGAGCTTATTATCTTATCCCCACTGAGGAGTTTACCTGGCACTACCAAAACACAGAGTGAGCTCATGTTGTTTATCAGAGACGTACCAGTAGATAGGTAGATTTCTACGCACATCTACATCCATATGGCCCCAATTGCCACACTTCCCAGTGTAAGATCAATAAAAAAAATCCTTTCATTCACCTTTTTACCATCTTATGTTGTTGGGATCCTAACATAGATTTGAAAGATCCCTTTGGTTAAAGGTTCTTAAAATGTTTAGGAATATTTGTCATTGGCTATAGGTATAGGAGCCACATTCCCAACATAGTTCTGGCTCCACCGTTTGACAAAATGAGGTCTGGTCTATAATACTGTTGAAGCACTGAGCACAGAGTCATGAGGGCTACCTGATACCACCTATATTAGTCTGCCATTCTGTAGTATTACGAAGAGTGCTGCTCACCAATACAGATATAAGATTTAGTTTTCTAGTCAGCTAAGCTCCTCTGTATGAAATTGAAATTGCTTGTGGTTGGGCAAAGAAAGGAGAAATCTTGTCTTTAGCCTGTTAAGGAAAATGTCATATCCCTGTCTTGATGGCTGGGATAAAATTAAGCAACCTAACTTCACAGTCATGGGTTGAAATCTCAGATATGGAAAGTTTAAATTGTTCCACCGCTACACACGAAAAAGTGATTCTTATATGAACATCTATCTACTACTAAAACTCTGTTGTATATATCCTTTAACTGGGAAAAACAGTGTAACATAGGCAAATTTGTCATCACTTCAGTATTGCCATGCTGCTGTTCCACCAACCAGAGCTTCAGTAGACATGTCCTGCTTTAGATCTCTAGAGGCAGATAGACTGGGCCCTCCTTTAGTTACTGGAGAGGCCAAGAATATCAGTCCCCTCACTGTCTGGCAGTCAGCCTCAGTCAAGCTGGAAAGAAGTTAGAAGTTACTCCCTCTCCCACTACTTTCTTGCCCTTCATCAATCTGTTTCTCTGTTTAAGTAAAGAAATAACTCTGAAATATTGACTAAATGGACATTAGTTTATCTAGTGATGAATATAAAGTGCCTCTCTACTGACAAACCTACTGTGCAATTGTCCTCATGCACACCAAAAGATTTTAACCTTTATAGTGAACAGACTTTTTTTTTCCCCAAGGACACTTTTTACAAGGACACACTTAAGGACACTTAGGATGGCGCCCCAGAGACAAAGTTCAAGATCTAACGCGCTCCTAAAAAGAGGGAGAGAGGTGTAAGAAACAGTGGCAAAGATGATCTCAAGTGTAGGAAATCAGAAGCCAAGGTGGTTGAAATGACTATAGGTTTATTGCCTGTTAACACTCTCTAAGAAACTGAATTACTGACAAATTGGCAGTAGATAAAAATAAATGGAATTCAAGGTGGGCTGGACTTAAGTCTCTTATGGGCATGAAGGGATATCAGACTGATGATGCACTTGACCCCTCCCTTAGGCTCAGCCTGGTCATCTCCTACAGATGAGTACAATATCATCTCCTATTCATATTTTCCAGCAATTAGTACTATTAAAAGACACCAATGCTAGAATATAGTCATGGTAAGACATTTGAGCTCATGGTTATATTTGCTGTAGCTTGTGAAAGCTAGATCCATAAATCGGTTAAGTGCTGTGTGAAGAGCATTTCAGTTGTGTGTCATCTTGGAATTTGTGTGTCATCTTGGATAGTCTCATGTATTAGTACATACAGGTAATCCCCGAGTTACAAACATTAACATTAGCAAATGTTAGAACTTATGCAATAAGTGTCCTTTGTGTTTACGAACAAGACCAAAAATACGAATGTTGCAGCACCATAGCCGTTGTTCGCCCTTATAAATGACAGCAGACCTAGAGAGCCTTTGCTTTCTTTACTTGTTTCGGCACTTCAGGCCTTTGGTGAGTATGCAGAGAATGGAGGCTTAAAGTACTGCAAGATCACACGAGGTCAGTAGCACAAGATCTCGTGCTATTGATCTCTCATGGCACTTTAGACCTCTGCTCTCTGCAAACAGAGTCCCGGAAGAGAACTGCAGCAAAAGGCTTTGCAAATGGAGGAAGGACTGAAACATTGAAGCTTTCCCTCCATTTGCAAAGCCTTTTGCCATCTTTGCAAAAAGCCTTTGTTGCCAAGAACAGAGGCCAGGAGGAACATCTGCATTGCTCTGGAGTGCAGGTTTGGCCACTGCCAAATAGAACATTCTCTTCGGCAGAGGCCTTGATGAAAGGCCTTTCCAGACCTCTGGAGCATTGCACGCTCCCTCCAGGGACTCCGCTCTCTTCAGCAAAGGCCTTTCCTGGTGAAAACAGAGCTATGGAGCAATTCACGCTGCCTCCATTCACTTCAGCAGAGGCCTTGAGGAAAGGCCTTGAAAACAGAGCTCTGGAGCAACACATGCTCCCTCTGGGGGCTGTGTTCTCTTTGGCAAAGACCCCCTCAAGCTCTATGGAGTCCTTGAAGTGGCACCCCATAGACACTTTTCAGCCAAAGGCCAAAGGCTTCTGAAGGCCATGATATCTTACGACTTCAGGCACCCATCTACTTTTGCAGAGAACGGGTGCCTGAAGTCTCATGATATTAGGGCATCCAGAAGCTTCCAGTTTTTGCATGTCAACAGGAGGCCTGAAGCCTTTAGAGGAGCGTCACCGAGGCTTCATGCCACACCAGAAGTCAGAGAAGCCGAGCAGTATGTGCTCATCCTGCTCTCCCCACTCGCAGGCAAAGAAACAGAGAGGCTGGAGGGGAGACAGATCTTCACAAGGTAAGGGATGATGAGGGGGAGAGCAACTGAGGGGACCCCAGGGGAGGAAGAATGAGGTATCTCAGTGGGTGGTCTGAAGCAGGTGGCCTGTTCCACCACTAGGCCTTTCCCACCCTGAGGTCTTTCCCACCCTGAGATACCTCCTGTGCATTTAATGAGCCGTGCATTGGATTAGCAAATGTGCAAAAGAAGGGAGTGATCATGTTCAAGGTACGAGATTCACTCCTATGAATACTCCAGTTACAAATAGAACGGGCAGACTTCATTACATTCATAACTCAAGGACTACCTGTATTATAAGAAAAGGGGAATACTGTACTTTGCTCATACCATGAATGACTGTGTAAGTGTCTATGATGTTTCTTTGAGGTGTCTTTTTTTCCCTAGACTAAAATAATAATAATATACAATTGAATATTCTGGCTAAGATAGCTGGCTAGATACTATGTGGTTCACTTAAAAGACTCAGTTTCAGAGTATATGCTTCACAGTACATTAACTTTTTGTATGCTAAATTGAACAAAGCAGTTCAACTACCTTCCTTCTTAAAGGACACACAAAGAAATACTTTATCAATTCAATTAGTTTTTAATGCATACAGTTGAGATGATTTTATTCCTTAAGGAAGTTATTAAAACACAAGATCTATTGTACATTTCAGGGACATTTTGTCAAACATCTAGAATTTACTCTGGAATTAGTCAGGGGCTCTGTGTTTGAAGTCTGTAAGTGAATTTAAATCAGGCTCAGAATGAGTATATTAAAATGATTATAACAAGTAGTTCAAATACTAATTGAAATCTGCTTAATTTCCCTTTTGTTTCATGTCTTGTCTTTGCTGAAACTTTATGGTAATTCTCATTAGCTCCTGTTGGTTTTATGGACAGTCCATAAAGTAATAGTAAATAAATGTAGGTAGTTTATCACTGTTTTCTTTCACACTGTTCTTAACTTCCCAATCTAGCCTACTGCCATGGCATTCTATGGTAATTTCCCAGCCAAGTATAACCCATTTAATTTCCACCTAAAGTAATTAGCCAGATACCACTATTTGCTGAGACATTTATATGCACAGACTATTATAATTGTTCAGTTAAATAAATAACAACTTCATACATTTTTTTAAAAAAGATGAGCATATTAACAGATTTCTCTGTTTTTGCCATATATTTGTAACCAAAGTTACAAATCTATGCTTCTTCTAGAAAATTTGATGGGAGCTTGAAAGATTTGCTAGCCCTATGGAAAAGGATAATGAGCCATCAAATCTTTGTCAAATTAATAAGAGATAATACAGATGGCACACCTACATTAAATCATAATTAAAATGAGAAATTTATTTGTTAATTATACTTAGTGTTGATGCAAATTCAGCAATCAGCCTTTCTGACTGGATGGTTGAAGGATGAAAGAAAGAATGGTAGAAGGAAAGGATGAAAGATGGGGATATGGTTGGTTCAGACTCAATCTCTAAATAAGAGTTTGGCAATTTAACATGTACAGTAAGCCAGATCTTACTTCATTCTAGGTTGCAACAGATAAGAGCTTCTAAACACTAAACAACTCAACCTGAAGAAAAAAAATAGAATTAGATAGAATAGATAAATAGAACTGGAATAAGCTAGATAAAATATGATCTAGTAACACAAAAACAATATCGGTATGTTTAGTATACCTATTTTGTAAACCCTGCCTAGATTGCTAATAGGTTTCAGTGCAATTAATTCTGGGAGTTGAAGTCCACAAGTCTTAAAGCTGCCAGGTTTGAAGACCTCTGATCTAGACAATGGTGAATTTTTCAGAATGGTGTTGGGGAGAATGAGTGTCTCCACTATATTAACAGTTTTATTATTAACTATGTTAACAGGTTTATTATTGAAGTTGGCTTATATTCTGTTATTAGTTGGGTGGAGTTGTTTTGGGGATATTACCATGTTTTTCATCGAGTGCAGGTTTTCTTCTTTAGCAAGCCACACTGGATGTCTAAAGTTTTGGTGTCATACAAATTCAAGATAGATAGGTAGAACAAGAGATACACCCACATGAAAATACATCCATACATACTTGTGTATTGGATGGAGAATTTATGGTTTCCCAAATGTTGTTCGGCTATAACTCTTAGAATGTACCCACATGGCCAATAGTGAGGGAACCTGTGTGTTTAAATCCAACATCTGAAAAGCAACAAGATGTTCACTTCTGAATAAAAGTCCTTACTGAGCATGTTAGATTGATGGTGTTCGTGATAATATGTAGCCTGGGTTTATATGAAACAAAAACAAACAAACTAAAAAACCTAAAGTAGCCTTCGAGAATGAATTATTTTAGCTCTGCTTCAGTGCAGGCTATTCAGCAACTACAGAGGATAAATGAATCCCCGAAGCACTGCAAAACTTCTGCAGTAAAAATGTAAATGGATTATGTTCCCTATTAATATCTCACTAAACAGCCACACTTTAGAAGCAATCATTTATTTGTTGCTCACCACATAAAAGCTAAATGATATTTTCATCATGAATCATCTGGTTGCTGTAAGATTGGTGGAGAAAGGGAGCTGGCCTAACTCAGTGTTCTCCTAAGAGAAAATAAAATATTCAGACCATCTTGTAAGCGGGCTTTCAGATGTCACTCCTTCCTACCCATCCACTCCAGAACCAATTTACAAGTAATAGTTGATCTTCTGTCTTCTGTGTGACGGTGCACTTCCAATATTAATCTAATGGGACATAAAGAGGATTGCTTTCTTTTTTCTTCCTATTTTTTCTCCCCTTTCTGATGACAGTCTGTTCAAAGACGTATGTACAAACAAAGAAAAACTGTCCTAGTAATTCAGCTGATACCTTATTGATTAAGGGCCAGGGTTCGCCGAGTCAGCAAACGGGCAGAGCAAGGGGAATTTGGCAGGAGAGAGTTCAACTGAGAAGAGGGAGAAGGCAGAAGAGACAAGGAGGGTGCTGATGATGACTGTTTCGGATTGCCAATTGTGTGCAAAGGAAGCACTGTCTCCTGCTGACCTAATTGAGGAAGGTTCAGGGGACCTGTAAAGAGGATAATTCTCCAGAAAGTAAACTCACTGAGTGAGCAAAGAAGGAAAGCAGGAAAATCCAAGAGAAAGCACTTTTTGGGGCAGTATTTGTTCATTAAGGGAATAAAGAGATGACGGAATTGTTTTTATGGACTGCACAGGATGCAGCATGATTGTTTTCTTCCCTAAAGATGGCAGGAACTACAGAGAGTCCTCAAGATACAACCATTCATTTAGCAACTGTTTAAAGTTCAACGGCACTGAAAAAAATTACAACCAGTCCTTGCATTGACAATCATTGCAGCATTGCCCACGGCTGTGGTGAAATCTGATTTTTTTTTACTACCGATTTTGAAGGCGTAGCTTGGTGTGTCTGGTGTGGCTTGGTGGGCATGGCAGGGCATGACAAAATCTCAATTCCCACCCCACTCTGGGGCCAGCCAGAGGTGGTATTTGCTGGTTCTCTGAACTACTCAAAATTTCCACTACCAGTTCTCCAAAACCTGTCAGAACCTGCTGGATTTCACCCTTGGCCCATGGTCATGTGATTTGACTCTTTCCAAACCAGCTTCTAATTTACGATGGTTGCATCGTATCTTGAGGAGTCACATGATCGCTATTTGCAACCTTCCCAGCTGGCTCCCAACAGGCAAAGTCAATCGGGAAGTCGGATAGTTTGACTCCCTCTTCTTTGTGGCAATGCTTGAGAGTGCACAAAAGTGTCAGCCAGAGGGAACTGCTGGTGACCGAGACACAGGATTTGTTGTCTGAGTCATGTGAGACTGTTTGGAGCCTGGGCATGGCTTAACTGAACTGTTCTGTGCTATAAGAGTCCGTTTGTCTTTGCTTGGGTGTACTTGCTGTTGCTGCTTCTCTCTACCACGCTGCAAGAGCTGCATGGGTATTATATGCATGCATCATGTTTTATATTGTTGTATATAAAGAAGTATCTTCTGTATAATGAATCCTGCTGAATTATTTGCCCCCAACCAATCAGAACCCACCTCCAACCAATCAGAACACAGCCACACCCCCAACCAATAGCAGTTAAAAGGAAGAAACAGCCGCAAGCTCACATTACTCTGAGAAGAATGAGGCTGAAGACACAAGCCTGAAGATGACGAATGAGACTTCGTCGAAACGTCGCCAGGAAACTTCAAATTCTATGCGGGAGAAAACCCGAATAACTGAAGATCCACATATATATATGGTTAATTGTTTTTCTGCTAATATTTTAAAATTAAGGGAGGCCAGTATAGATCTATTCCGAGCTTATTAGTTCTCATCAGCTGGTCATACCCATTCTGGGTATGAAAAACAATTAACCAACATATATACGGCACAATGTTGTCGCTAATTTCTGCCTGGATAGTCTCTTGAGATGAGCTG
>JANHFP010004197.1:9047-23461 GCA_032468135.1 Calamaria suluensis | reverse complement strand
ATGACCTCCAAGGTCCCTTCCAACTCTTATTCTATTCTATTCTATTCTATTCTATTCTATTCTATTCTATTCTATTCACCTGGCTTGCATAAACCAAGTAATATGAGCTGCAAATTCACACATTCTCAACTTCCTTTCTAAGAAAGAGAAAGTATTTTTAGTTTTCATGGAAAAGGAGCAGCTTCCGTCAGAATGCATCTTTTCCTATTCTTACATTATTATACTATTGTGAAAGATAAACCACATATTTAAAAAGACAACAAATTACTGCAAACAATGATATCATGGCATACATGTAACAAAGGGCTGATAAAAGCAACAATGCAGGTTGGTTGTAAGATGCTGAATGAAGCAAAATGATTTTGAAATTAAATTTGAAATTATCCCCCCCACAAAGGCATGAATTCTTTTTTACTTAACTGTATAATGCTAAATGGGACACGGTGGTTCAGCGGGTAAGACAGCTGAGCTTGTTGATCGGAAGGTCGGCAGTTCAGCGATTCGAATCCCTAGTGCCATGAAATGGGGTGAGCTCCTGTTACTTGCCCCAGCTTCGCCAACCTAGCAGTTTCGAAAGCATGCGGCTTCAGGCAACTTGTAACAGGGAAAAAGAGGCAGAATAGAAATCTAAGAATTGTTCCTACTGGGTTCTGTGAGCGTGGATTGGTGGGTGTGGTCATGTGATTCAGTGGGCATGACTTTGAGTGACATTGAGTTGGCCACCCCCACTCCCCATGTGGGGGTGGGGGTACTGAAGGTGAGTTTGTAGCACCAAGGGGGCAGTGGACTGCAAAAGTTTGGGAACCACTGCTGTAGATGAAATACATATGTGGGAAGTTAAGCATTAGTTCTCATTTGTATGTTTATTCTCTTCTTCCTAGTTAGCTCTGAAAGGCTAGAAAAGGCTGTCTGTTGGGTGCTAGGGAAAAAAAACACAGGAAGACAAATGCACCATTGCTGAGCACTTTTCTATAAAATAAGTTTTTACCATATGATCAAATTATTTAAGCGTAAGTTTACAATATATTAACAAAATTGGCTTATCTGTGCAAGATATATCAGGCTAGAATAAAAACTGCTCTCAGGCAATAATAATTGGGCTTGTATCATGCAAAAACCGGCATTGACAAAATCAAATTACAAAACCCCTAAACGTGTTTCATAATTACAGAAACTAAGCTAATGCAGTAATAAAATTAACATGAATGAACTGGGTCAATGCTGAAATAAAGCAAAGAGCACGAGGCACAAAATGCTGCAACCTGGCTGCTCCAGGGTTCTCTTCAGCAGTTCAACTTTCTCTTACAATGTGGTACTTTATATAGTAATGAATAGGTGTTATGTTGCTCTTTGACCTGTGTAACAGAGGCATTAGTCACAGCACAGTGTGACTATCCTTCTCAGCAGGATTCCTGTTTACCGTTGCAAACAGTCAAGTTGCTACTTAGTATGGAATAGTTGCACTAGTAAAAGGCTGTGAATCAATTGTCTTAATATTATGAGAATTACAATGGTGAGAATGGGATTTAGATTGCACACCGATGGATACTTAGGTTTCAGGAATTATAGGAAAAGACCTGTGTTTGCTTTGTTGTAAGTAAAATGGAGAAATGTGCCTAAATGCTGTTTTCTTTTTTTTAAAAAAAATATTTCCATACATCTTACTTATTTTCTTAAGTATTTTGGTTGAGGAGAATATTAGCCAATTGTTAATTGTAGTAATTAGGTGACTAGTTCTATATTAAATGTCACTATTTCTGTTTATTATACTTTGGGAAGGTTAGTTTTTGTCTTAAATCCATGTTTTTCAGTTCTAGGGTTGTATGCAGCACCAGCTACAATACCAGGAGTCAGACAAAAAGCAAATCTATGGTTTCCTAAATTATTTTTAAAATAGGAAGGGTTTAAGATTCCCCAAAAATATGATTTATAGGTCTATGTTTCTAACTGCTTTTGGTTTGAAGAGTGGGAAAATTGTCTTAAACTCACAGCCTTAAAGTTGTCTTAAACTCGCCTTCTTTTTAGATGAATATGCCAAGTCTTCCTTAATCCTAACTCCACCTACCTCAGTGTCCTTAGAAATAACGGTTGACGTATGGTTCTGTAAACTAATAGTTTCTTAAATGCAGAATGGCACTGGTCTTTGTTTTTTATACCTATCCATGTAAACCTAGTTTCTAACATCCTATGTCATGCCTCTGCCAGCGTCTGACTCAGAGGTCGAGGAGGAACAGCTGGCAGAGAGCAGTGAGGGGGAGGTTGGCGTTGAGGAAGAGCAGGCCCAGGCAGACTCCAGTGACAGAGGGGTAGAGTCAGAGAAGGACAGTTCAGAGGAGGACTTGGGAACAGCGCCCCCACCTGACTCACAGCAGAAACATAGAGACAAATGGGCTCTGGAGAAAAGGCTACTCAAGAGTAAGTAAAGGAAGGCACACAGCTGGAGTCAAAGAGCTGAAATTGCAGTTTGAGTTTCTGGAAATCTCTGTTTTGGGTAAGAACCTCCTTCGGCATTTTGGCTTGTGTTTATCTCAGTAATTACCCCTGGACTGCAGCCAGTGTAGTTCTTGGCAATTATCCTAGTTTTGCTTTTGTAAATAAACCAACTTCGACCAAGAAGAAGATATGTGAGTTCTTTGCATTAAAGACTGTTTATTTCCTTACGTTCCTGGTTTTACTGTGTAATTGCTTTGATCTGGGTCATCACATCCTAGGTGCCCCCATATCCTCTACTCCAGGGGTCCCCAAACTTGGCAGCTTTAAGAACTTGTGGACTTTCAAGTCCCATAATTCTCCAGCTAGCTATCTGCTCTACTCAATAATTATTAAATCAATTGAATAGGGTGCCTCCTTTAGCTCATTTTGTGACTTACCGTATAACACTTGTTTGCTTTGAAGCTTCTACCTAATTTTGCAAATATAATAATTCATTTTTTAATCATGAAAATAAGCACTTTTTAAAAGGTGGCATTTCTCTTTATTAAACGGCTTTAGGAATATAGTCATGCCGATGTTTTATCATTAAGATTGCAGGTATACCTGTAAGAACGCCTTGATAAACTCAAAGAGCTAGAATTGTACTGCATAGAGATAGAAGAGAAAGAGAAAAGGTTACAAATTATTCTTTATAGTGATTAAAATTCACACAGTTTAGCCTTTCAGTCTGTCAGAAGAGAGAATAAAAAAATCTAAACTCTTCATTAAAAATTAGGTTAAGAAAACTAAGAACCATTATAACAGAGAACAAATTATTCAGGCCTTCCATCATGAGGAGAAATTTAAAAAAATAGAAAAAGGCTTCATAGGGAAATGAATCAAGAATGAAAGATTTAAGTTCATAGAAAGGGTTCAAAAAATGAGAGGGAAGTTATAAAAATACAGAAAAGGCTATGGATTTCAGTTTTTTTGAATTATGGAATCCTTTAAAAGAGTACCTAACTATTATTACAGATTCTGGCACTTAACCTTTAAAGTTCTTTTTAAAAAGAGCTATTCTTGCACTGAAGGTCATTGCTACATTGCAGATAGTCCTGGAGAATTTCTACTAAAAAATATAGTTTGGATGAAGTCCACATTTTCTCTTTTCTGCTAGTGATAGGGAAAATTGTCCTTTATAACCAAGGGGAAATCCCCGCAAAAAAGTCCACAGAAAAATGCAGACTCCCCTATAACTTTTAAGGAGATTGTGTGAATCCTGTTATCTTTCACATTCCTGGGTCAGATGATAGAGGCCATTTTTGAAGACAGGAGGTAGCATCAAGAATCACCAAGCCATTGTGGATCTAGTGATCCAAACGTTTTCTGGAAAAACAGATTTCAGATCTACACCTTTATCTGTTTCAGGCTTCAAAAATCTTACTTACACACTACCGAAATTCTCATTGTCATGGGTGAAACAATGTATCAAAACACAACAATTTTTGAACCAAAGTGCCTCAAATAGACTAACTCATAAATGTGACCAAGACACCCAAACGGATGAAATATAGGGAAGATGCGGCTGCTGTCACAGTCATGTTATCTTCATTTTCAATATCCCATGAGAGGACAGGAAGGACAGGGTAGAGCATGGCAGGGTGGGGATTGAGTCAGGGATGAAATCCAACAGGTTCTACAGAACCGGTTGCGGAAATTTTGAGTAGTTCTGAGAACCAGCAAATACCAACTCTGGATGGTCCCAGAGTGGGGAGGGAATGGGAAGTTTGCAGTAACCTTCCCCTGGAGTGGGGTGGGAATGGAGATTTTGCAGTAACCTTCCCCTGCTACACACCCCAAGCCACACCACACCTACCAAGCCACGCCCACAGAACTGGTAGTAAAAATTGGATTCCAGCACTGGATTGAGTTTAATTTCCTGCCTGACCCACTCAGAGTTCAGGTCATACGTGGCTGCAGTTGCTAGGGGGATGAAGGCTTGCCTGAAGATTGGGGCTTCTTGGATGTTTGGCCCTTCATAGGGCAAGGAGGCAGCTGCTTTGTATCATATCATTGGAGCTTCACAGGGGTTTAAAACACAGCTGGGGTAGGAATTGCTGTGATCATAATGGTGGGCAGGGCGCCTGAATTTTCATCACATGAGCATGAGGGCATTGCAATGGCCAAAATTTTGGGCACTGGTTGTAAGCCACTGAAGCACTGTCATAATTTTGAACTAATGGTCATTAAGCAAAGGTTAGCTGTAGAGAAGGCTATTCAAGTTGAATTAAAAATGACGTCAAGACTCTGACCCTGATAAGGACTTTTCACTGGATATACAAAAGAAGTTGGTGATGAACCAAAGACAATGACCAGAATAATGTCTTCTTATTGGATTTATAAAAGAGACTTTAGCTCTGTGAAGGGAAGAAGTAAAATTGAAGAGAGACCAAAACCTAAATCAACATTTAAATGAATTAAAGATCAAGATGGGTAGAAGTAAAAGGAAAAAAATATAAAGTTGGTTTATTTGATCAAGATAAAAATAAGACATGTATCTTATATGATGTTCTACTAACTCTTTATGAATTTTTGCTGACATCAGGACTGGAAAGCTGATGATTTATGGGTTGCATAAAAAGAGGGGATGGGACACAGGATGAAAAAAAAACCTGTTGGGACATTATAGGTTGTGAAGAGTAATCACATTTGCTTTTACATGCAATGCAGAAAGAAGGTTACTTCTTTAAATATTTATTTTCTCCTTTTTCTTTCTTTCTGCTCTTTTACAGTATTTCTATTTCTTTTTTCTCTGGATTTAGTTTGTTTTTGCTTTTATTGCTGTAATTAAAATCTTTAATAAAAATTATTAAAAAAAGAACTGTTCATGTACTTTAGTGGCATCATACATCACTAAAATAATCTTTGGTGCAAGTCATCTGAGGTCTCAGGAAACAATTTACCATTAGGGGAAAATCAAAGTACAGGTACATTCAGATTTCCAATCCTAATCAATGCACCTCCAATGACACCACAAGTATTCCTTGCACATTTGTCTATAACTATATTCAGTCAGTGTGCTGTTGTGCAGTGTTTCTTAAAGTGTGGTTAGAGAATCCCTGAGAGTCCCCCAAGATCCTCTGAACGGTTGATAAATTCAAGGTTATGTGCTAAGAGATTGAAAATATTTGCAAAAGTTAAAATCACCCTTCTTATCATTATTTTTCTTAAAAATATATTTTTTCATGACAAATATTGTATTTATATTAATATCTGATGGGTTTACTGTTCTTATTTTTACATTATTCAATAAGTATTCTCAAATTGTGATAATTAAAATTTTAATGCAATAAATATCCTCTTTCCCCTAAAATAAAATATCCCCTGATAATAAGCCCAATCGGGTTTTTGAGTGCATGCACTAAAATAATCCCCCGTGAAAATAAGTCATCCCTCAAAATATTTAAATGCATGCGCAGCTGTTCCCCGCCATTTCCTCTGGTTAGGGTTAGGGAAACAGAGCTAGAAATCAGTTAAGATGGCAAGAGGAGCCCTGCCTTGCTCCACATGCCCCAAAATAATAAGACATCCCCGAAAATAAGGCCAAGCACTTATTTCGGGGTTCAAAAAATATAAGACAGGGTCTTGTTTTGGGAAAAATATGATATCAATAAGTGAATGTTAAACCATTTGCTAAACATTTCATTTTCTCACATATTTTATTTTCATTGTATAACAGCTGTAATATTCAGCAACTAATTCTGTATTTGTGCAAAAATACTGTAACGCAAGTCTATTCACTTTACCAATTTTTCTCTAAATCAACAAATCAACAATAAACTTTCTCACATTTATACTTTCCCTAATGACTCGTTGAAAAGAAAAATCTGGTCTGCATGTAGTCAGCATAAAGCCGCATACATTTTCCAGGGTTTTGCTCATTGCCACCTCGTTTACCCTTACAAGATCTACAGTCTCTGCAGTTTTTGCATTCATCCTTGTTATCTTTAGCTTTGATTACAAAAAAATAAAAGTATTCTTCCAATGCAGATGCAATTTTATACACATCAGATGACTTGTACAGCCATTCCCAAAATAAGTTACATCCACATTTTAATATTTCTTCAGTTATAGCTACACCTATAACCTTTTTTCCCCAGATTTTCATAGAATTTGTGACTTTTTCCCCCATTGTGAATCATGTGTTCATAAGAGCTATTTCATTTCTAACTTTTGGTATATCATATCATTCCCAAAACATGTCTAAAATATTTATTTGTTTGTTATACTTTGTTACTTCAATTTAATTTCAATCACTTCAAAACTTCTATTTCCATTCTGTTAATTCTTTTGTTTGAAATTATCGATTGTCATCGACAAAAGTTGATGAAAGAATACCCCCACCTCATTCAGCCTATTAGTACCGTGTTTTCCCAAAAATAAGACCCACCCCACAAACAATCCTTAGCCTGATCTTTTTGAGTGGGCCTAATATAAGCCTTACCCCAAAAATAAGGTTGGTGGATGGGCGTGGCCCACCGTCCCCTTGGCACAGTGCAGATATATGTAAATATGAGCACGGAGGCAGAAAGGAGACAGGTGGGCCAGACGTGCCACGTGGCTGACTTGCTTGCAGGAGGCTTGTGAGGCACCAGCAGCAGCAGGTGGAGGCAAAGGCACAGGGGAGGCAGGTGATCATGATGACTCATGCAGATGCCTGTCTAGCACAGCCACAGCCACAGGCAAGTAGGACAGAGTGGGCAGTGTGTTGGGATCGCCTGCCTTCCCCATTCCCCATGCCTCTGCCTAGTTCTGCTACGCGCTTTTAACCCAGAAGGAGTTAAAAGCTTCATGTGTTTGCAAATGGGATGCTCCATTTCAAAGTGTCCCATTTCCAAGCAGATAAAGCTTCAAGTCTCCCTCATTTCTCTGTCTGGGCAAAAAATACTTGGGTGCCTATAGGTCATTCAGGAGTGGAGTGTTTTGCCTGGCTGAATTGCTTGGCCTCCTGCTCCAACGCCATACTACAGCCTGCAGCCACATGGGCTCCTGCTGCAAATGGATGTTGGTGCTACCGCCGCCAGGCAGTTACCGGGGTGTAAACTGATGGGGCCGTGAGGTATGTGCATTGGACAACTCAATGCACCCCCCCCACCTCAGGGCAGCGGCACTGAAAAAAATTAAGATATCCCCCCAAATAAGTCCCAGTGCTTATCTCAGTGCTCAAAAGAAAATAATACTGGGTCTTATTTTCAGGTAAACACAGTATAGTGTAAATCTCAGTAACAAAGAGTTTAATGTGAGATCTTTCCACAATCAATTCAGAAATTTTGGGAGATGAGGCAAATAAAATGGTCCCCAAATTGGCGAGAACTTTCTTAGCTTTTATAGCCAATCATCTACAAGCCCAAAGAAAACAGTGGAAAAAAACTGGAACTGGACTCCTTGGCAAAATGTCAGGATTACATTTTCTGTTAGAGTGTAATGTATAAAATAGTATTTCACTATTAATAGATGAAAACGTATACGTTCTGATGAAATGGTGAACTAAAGTCCTGTCTCTCACCTGCCCATAAAGGAATATATTGGAGGCAGAGAAATGAATACATATAAGGAAGAAGTATATAAGGAAAGGATGAAGTAATCATTTCAGCTGGATTTTATACTAAGCTGAAGGTTACTAGACTTGTACATGCTGATCTACAACTACAAATTGTACTATAAAAAAGGTAAGAAAAACAGATTACTGAATATTTTCATTACACAAATTCCTTTCACACAATTTTTTTTAGATTTCATGGAAGAATATTTTACTTTAGCTCTGTAATGTAGTAATTTTTTAATGTAAAAAAATTCCAGCAGCAAAACTCTTAACAGTATGACAGCCCATCCATATGTTTTAGCATAGAATTCACAATTTTACTAAAATTATACTCCATTCCTTGCCAGTCCTTGCCACTTCATATATTTCCAAATTAGCCGGAAGAGCTAAAACTAGAAGCATATGTCAGATTCTATAGTTGCGTAATAAATGGATGGATAGACAGAAGGCGAAGGATCCAAATTCAGCCTGTTCAATCAAACCCGATCCTTAATTATATAGATGGTGATTAAAATCAACACTGTTTTGAATTCTATCATAGTAAGAGTACATTGTTCTTTGCAAATTAACAAATATCTCAGATATTTAGTTGGAACTTGGCCAGCCACTTAGCAAAAGGTAAGCACACATGCATCTGATAAGATTTGTTTTTTTTTCCAGGATGACTAGATCAGTATCAACGCTTCTCATAAACAAAGGAAAGTCTTGTTTCAGACTCTTGTAGTAAAAGCGACTGTGGCAGCAAAAATAAAAATAAATAAAAATGAACTGAACTCTTTATTTTCAACTGTCCAGGATAAAGAGTGCATCTCCTTACTTTTTTAGAATTATTTCATGTATTTTAGATGCTAAATGTAGCAAAATTATCAGCTAGTACTTAAAGGAATATTCCAGATAATATTTTTCATAAGACAGAACAAGAGAAAATCTGTGATTTGTCTGTTTCATCATCTTTCATTTTTCCTTGAGTTTTTGCCCCATCTCAAATCCTGCTTTTCGATCCTGCTCTGTAGGATAGGTCTGACACAGATTTATTCAAATTGATGATCTTACAAGCCTAGTTCTTCACTTACGGATACACCCTTGCCTCCTGATCAGTACCTTTGGTAGATCAACCATTTCTGCCTTCATATTTGGCTTTTGTTGAATTGCCACTCTAAGAAGGACATTTCTTCAAAAATATAGATCCCTCAGGTACCATGAAGCCAAGGAATGGATGGAGCTCAACAAAATATATGACACTAATTCAATGAATGGAGACCAAATAACAGCTGAGGCAGTCAAATTGTAGTCATAGTGATGTCCAAAAGATTTTAACCCTCTATTACCAGACACTGCCATATTCTTAAAAATAGATAAAGGTAAAGGTTTTCCTGTCAGTCATGTCTGACTCTAGTGCAGTGTTCATCTCTGTTTCTTAGCCATGGGAGCCAGTGTTAAGACAATTTCTGTGGTCATTTGGCCAGCATGACTATAAGCCAAGGTATATGCAACGCTGTTACCTTCCCACCAAACTAGTAACTTTAAATCTATCTATTAATCTTGCATTTGCATCCTTGAAACTGCTAGGTGGGCAAGGGTTGGGGAGCTCGCTCCATTGCACAGAGCTTGGGTTTCAAACCCAGGCTGTCAAGTCTCCAGCTGACAAGCTCAGGGTCTCTCTGAGCCCCCCTCTTAAAAATGCAGACCAAATAAATCTTTGCTATTCAGAACTCAAACTTATATTCATGATTCTACAGTGAAGCATTTGCCAAGTATAGACAGATGTGCTGTACTCCTCTGGATGTATGTTTTCTTTGGAGATTATGCATATTGTACTTAGGATCAGTCAAAATTTTTCTAATAGGTGATTTGGAGAACCTAATGGTATTTTGACTTCTTTTGTGTTATGCCATGTCATTGTTTTGTCTGGTTTGTAATTCTGCATCTTACTGATCTCTGCTAATCATAAATGTCTTCCACTGTTTACATGCTACCCTAATCCAGTTTTAGACTGCAACTATTTTAAATCAGAGGTCTCCAACCTTGGGAACTTTCAGACTTGTGGACTTCAACTCCCAGAATTCCTCAACCAGCAAAGCTGGCTGAGGAACTCTGGGAGTTGAAGTTCACAAGTCCACAAGTCTTAAAGTTACCAAGGTTAGAGACCACTGCTATAGAGGAAGATGACAGTAACATGGAAATTATCAGCATGCCACCATGACAATTCCAAAACCGCACAATGGACAATATGTCCTCCACTCCAAATATCTGGACCAGGGGCGAAATCCTCCGTGGGTTGCTACCAGTTCGTTTGCCCGTGCATGCGTGGTGTGCGCATGCGCGGTGCACCAGACACATGCTGCGCATGTACAGTGTGCACCAAACGTCTGCTTTGTGCAGAAAAGGGAGACGTTTGAAGGTAAGTAGAACAGCGAGGGGAGGGGAAACAGCTGTGCTGTTTAGATTTAGATTCACTAGAGAGAAGGATTTCCTGCTTTCTAGCAAATATAATTTGTGCGGCACAGCTGATCATCAGAAATACCACTTCGGACCAGCCGGTAGCATTATTATTTTTTAACTACCAGTTCGCCGAGCGATTTTATCGCTCCCGGTTCACCTGAAATGGCGCAAACCGTTAGGATTTCACCACTGATCCCAAGACTGGAAGAAGCCGAATTCTAAGCCAGAAAAACATGACGGAGGGAAGGGTCTCAACTTCCAGGCTGGGAAAGGGTTAATCTTTAATAAAACTTTCATAAATTTGCCATAGAGCTCATAACCAGAGTCTTCCCACAAAGTGCTATATTCCTTCTAAATCAAAGCAGGAAAGGAAGGCCCTGACTCTTTTTACTGCTACTATAAAGCAGAAAATTAAAAAATACAAACTTGGGAATAGTGGCGTTCTCTAGGGGCTTGAAGTGGAGTCAAAAGGTCCAAAGTCATTGCATGAGGATATTAAAGCCAGTAAATCAAAAGAGAAACTTGCCTTCCTGGAGCGTTTGTAAAAGCGGCAAGAGAAGCAACGCATTGCCTTCTGACAAACAAACGTCCACAGATACTGTGATCCAATAATACAGGGATCCCCAAACTCCGGTCCATGGACCGCCACCCATCTGAATGCTAGAAACCAGACCATGCAAACAAGTGAAATCCTAGATGACCTCCAAGGTCCCTTCCAACTCTTATTCTATTCTATTCTATACATAGTTCATCACATAAGTAAATATAAAATTTGTATCATATTAGAAATTTTTAACGTTCTATGGATTGACAGCCGCTCTATCCTGCTCCTGCGCCTAAAACAAAAAATTAAGTATCTCATCTTGTTTACTTTCCAGTTTTCCAGTTACCTCTTTAACATTTTACACAGCACATTTATAAGTCATTATTTATCGTGCAATCTTAGCCTCCTTGGCGACAGCCCCCCCCTCCCAGTATTTTTGGGCCTGGGCTTTGGGGTTTCCTCTCTCCCTCTCCCTTTGGGTTTGCCTTCCTCCCTTCTCCCCCCAGATGCCAGGTCTTCTTCCTCTAATAGAAGTCCTCTAGTAGGAGAAATCCTGATTTCTAGCGAAGCTAAACCGCGCGGTGCAGCTGATCCCCGCCCTCTTGCTGTTCTACTTACCTTCCCCAGCCTCCTTTTGGTGCATACTGTGCATGTACTGCGCATGTGGCATGCGCTGCGCATGTATGGCCAGTGAACCGGTAGCAGATTTAACCACTGGACACATTTAACAATTGCCTTGCTTAGCAACAGAAATGTCTGACACTATTATGGTCATAAGATATGGACTACCTTTCAGTTCCATTATTTAAAAATACGAAAAGCACACCGCAGCTAAAAGCAGTTCAGATTTTACAGCTGCCTGAAAGAAGCTCAACTTGGTAAATTCTGGTTCTGGCATTATCTTCCTTTCTTCTCCGCTTGTACGATTTCTAATTATTTTGTCCTCAAACACAGGGTTGATGGGTGTTTATCCTTTCCCTGCTATGGAGGGACTCCTAAAGTGCCTGATAATTTCCCATTGTTATGTCCCAATGATAAAGAAATTATCAGGTAGCATCCATTGTTTTTTCAACCAGCCCAATTAAAAAGAAGCGGTGGCGAGATTTGTGCAGCCATGCTCAAATCTAGAGGCAACATAAACGTTAGCATCGCCTTCCCTTTGAAAAGTAGTTAAAAGGCCATAAATCCATTATCCAGATACAGATCACTCAATAATTTAATGTCTTTAGCTTGGCATGCTTCCCAGTGCAAGTTCCCTTTATCTGCCGTTATTTTCAGGTTATAAGAAACTGTGGAAGAGGCAAGCAGGACTGAAATCTTGAAGAGATAAAGGCAATCATTACGACTTCTGAATGGAGACATCTCTTTCTTTGATGCTTTTGAGTGTTCCATTAAGAGACAGAAATAACCGTGGACTAGAAAGGGATGCAGGACAAGAGTGAACAGAACTTATTTTGCTGTTTTCTATCCAGTCCAAAATTGCCATCCCCACCTACCTGTTTGTTTTCTGAGTGGACAGTTTGTTTGGTGGGAAGATAACAGGTTTGTCCCACCTGGGCTAGAAAGCAACTATTTTCCAAGTGTTCCTGAAATACAAACTGTTTTTTGTCCGTGTGATACAGCTTCTGTTTGAATCCGACCAGACCAGCCAACGGAAGGAGAAAAATAGACATCGTTATGAACGAATATCCATTCTACGTTTGTCTTAACTGTGTAATGATAGGTAGTCCTTGCCTTCGGACCACAATTGAGGCCAAAATTCTGTTGCGAAGCAAGGCAGTTGCTAAGAGAATTTCGCTCCATTTTATGCCCTTTCCCGCCGGAATTATTAAGTGAATCACTGAAGTTGTTAAGTTACTGTTAATCTTCTCATTGTTCCCGTCACCCATCTCCACCCACTTATGACTGTATGACTGTAACCTTGTTGCTGGTAGCCTTAAGATTTATATTGTCTGTTTCCTAATATGACTTGATTGCTTATCTGTACCCTATGACTATCATTAAGAGTTGTACCTTATCATTCTTGATGAACGTCTCTTTTCTTTTATGCACAGTGAGAGCATATGCACCAAAGACAAATTCTTTGTGTGTCGAAAGACACTTGGCCAATAAAGAATTCTATTCTATTCTATTCTATTCTATTCTATTCTATATCCTATCCTATCCATTTTCTATAATCTACTCCACTCTATCCTATCCTATCCTATCCTATCCTATCCTATCCTATCCATTTTCTATATTCCACTCCACTCCATTCCATTCCATTCCATTCCATTCCATTCCATTCCATTCTATTCTATTCTATTCTATTCTATTCTATTCTATGAAAGCAAACACCCAAGCCCAGGGAGTATTAAGAAGTCCACAATTTTAATCTATTCTATTGTTTGTGCCAGCCAGGTAGTTTCCATTAAGTGTTTTGATAGATGCTATAATAAGCATTAAGTGCTGCAATGTTCCTTCCAATTATCTAGCAAGTGGAATATCTGCAGAGATTATTTCCTTTTATTTGGTAATTGAAAAGTATATTAGTTGGGGGTTTTTTTTTATCCAAAGCAAGTGCCTTTTCTCTCCCTCTGGCAACTAAGAAAGAGTCAAGTTTCCATTTGCTTTTAAAAACAGATGAGCAGAGAAGCTTAAACAGGGAGCAGCCGCAGCTGTATTTGAAATATATTATTCAGTATTGTTTCCAAGAGCTGAATCAGGGTTTTCTCCGCCATTTCCAGCTATTTTGCACTTGAAAGATTGTTTAATGGAAAAGAGCCCAAGAACTGCAATAAACTCTATGTAATCCTCTGAATTCAGCCAGAGAAAAACCCAAAATAAGAAACTCTATATAAGCAAGTAGGGTGGTGAGTGATAAATATCTGAGTGCAGTTTTCATTGAAGAATGACCTATGAGGATTTTTATAGCCAGCAGATATAAGGCCAAACTGTCCCACTGTTTCTTTATGTAAATGAATTGTGTCATATGCCCTATATTTTATACCGCAGATGATGGAGACAAAGGCTGTTCTTGGAAGAATGCTCTTTTCTTGTTATTTGCCCAGTGGCTATAAAGCCACACTTGGCCTTTTGTTGCTCGAAGGCATGAAGAACCACACTTGCAAAGCAGAGGATGTTTAATTGTGTTAGGAGTGCTGTCACACCGGCAGCAGAATAAGGACATTAGAAACAACAGCAATAGCAATACATTATCAACAGGGCAAATTATGCTGTGAAGAGGGTAAGGGAACTCACTGTACTCCAAGGAAACTATACCGTTAAATTTTGACATTTGTTGTAGACCAAAGCGATTTCTGGAAAGTTGGACATTAAGAAAGGCTGAGCGCCAAAGAATTGAGGCCTTTGGACTTTGGTGCTGGAGAAGACTCCTGCGAGTCCCTTGGACTGCAAAGCGATCCAACCGGTCAG
>JANHFP010004194.1:77184-91813 GCA_032468135.1 Calamaria suluensis | reverse complement strand
CTTATAAGCCTTGTAAATAAACCTGTTGAGTTGTACCTTGGACTGGCTTATCATTTCCACGACCACTTCAATAACTGGATCTCCAATCATGTTCACAATGCAACCCATAAAACATACAAAGATGTTAAGTACCAGAGGGGAAAAGTACCTTTGGAATAACTAGGAAGGAAACTTAAATTCCTGGGTCCTCATTTTTTTTTAAAAAAAAGTTTGTACCTAAATAGATACTCTCCTCCTCCTCAATAGAAGAGAAGTGGGAGTCATAGTCAGAAATACAAGATGAAGAATCTGATTTCAAAGTAGGCTGATGTTGAAAGTGGATGCAGACTTTTTTCTTTCTTTTTTTCTTTCAGCTGTCTTGATGAAAGAGATTACCTTCTCAGATTCTGGGAGTTGAGAAAGGAGAATTGAGAGGTAGAAAAAAAGTGTTTTTGCTCATCTTATTTATGAAATAACTCTTTCAAACCAAAGACAAATCCTGACAGTTTTTGTTCCATTCCTCTGTGTCATGTTGAATTACAGCCTACTTAATAAAGAGTATCCTATAATGTACTGTACATGCTGAGTTTGTAATTCCTTCACTGATCAGCCAGCATGAGCAAGAAATTTGCAGGCATGTAGTCCCAACAGCTAGAAGGGAAACAGGTCTCATATGCACAATTGAAACAAGACTAAACCCTCTTGAGGCTTTGATGCTATGTGTATTTACTGAACTAACTTTGGTTGAAATCACTGGGCCTTGCTTCTGTGCATAAATCAGGCTGTCTGTCATACTGTAATCAATACAAGCATCATTCATTCATTCATTCATTCATTCATTCATTCATTCATTCATTCATTCATTCAATTTCTAAATTGCCCATCTCCCTCAGATTCTTGGACATGTTACAGATGCAGCATGGAACTGGATTGGATTTATTATGCGCACAACACTAATGCGGAACTAACCAACAATGTGCCCGGGGGTTTGTAAACATAATGGATGATGCATGAATAAAGTATTTTCCCTGGTTTACTTTCCCATGAACATGGCTATTTTAGCTGTTCTTTTTATAGCTACAGAAGCATTGATTTTCCACATAAATTAATGAGTCACAGGAGCTCAGAAAGGGACCAATCGGTAGTTGATATATGGAAATGTCATCTGAACTTGGATGATTCTGGAAATAAGATTAGACTGGGAACAAGGAAGCAACCTGACTGTCAGCTATCCCAGACTGCTACCGTGGTAGGATTTATAAGACTTTAAGCCATTATAGTTGTACATTGGCCATGAGGGCTCTGGAAGTTTAGTTTTATGTTTTTCTCTAAAATTACAGCTTTATGGTATTATTACAACTTTTAATCATGGTTTATTGCTTAGGTAAATCACCTCTAGTTCCTAAAGGTTTTTTATTTTATTTTGGTTTCTAGAACCTCTTTCAACTGCCCTAGTAAATTTTGATAGGTGGATACTAAAAAACAGCAAAATACTTCTGCTCAGGAATTCTATCTTACCATCTTTGATAGCCCATTGTTCTGAAATTCTGAACTGGTTTTCTATCCAAGAACTATCTTTGGCTTCCAGGGTCAGCCATAACTAGCTAGGTGCTGCCATTTGCTGAATCCATAGCTGAAATGCTAGTCATCTATTCAGAAAAATCATAATGGTTTTTTTGAATGTTTCTTATCCAAGTAATTATTATGGCTGGAAAGAAATATCTCATCAGATCTAAAATGTTGGTGATTCTACTGAATGTTGCTATTAATTTTTGGGTAACTTTCCCTATAGTCACAACTCAATACTTGGTGAATAAACTAGGTTGTTTTTTTAGCAATCTGGCTGATTGGAATGTCTCCTTATGCTTTACAGTAGGTGGCCCTCCAAATGTTGTAAAAATGTGATTCACAGCACCCAAGTGACTATGCTTGCTAGGTTGCTGGTAAATGTCATTCAATAACTTCTGGAAAACTATCAGTTTCCCACCTTTAGAGATAAATATTTGCCCCTGAGAAAGTGAGTATTCTTTGAACAATGATGTGACAATATTTTGCCATCTTTGATGATTCAGCATAAGCCACTTTTGATTCTTGCGTTGTTACAAACAGGAAGTGGTTCTCTCAAAATCCTTATGTAAGTTGCAAGAATAGGTAATGCTGATGGTATGGCCAAAGGCAGGATATCATGGCACACCATGCCCTGAATGGGACCTTGGAAGAGAAAATGTATCTGATGCTATGAGCTCCATCAATGAAGGAAGCAAGATGTAGATATAACAAATGGTCTGAGCATAACTGTAGTTTTAATGAACAGACAACAGTTCAGGGAGTCAACTGATCATTTATGATATCACCTAATGTTGTTCTTACTAAGGTTCAATTAATCTAATTCAGAGTCTGATTTTTATTATTCTTCAAGTAGGGTAGGACATCTTTATCAGTATAAAATAATCATGCTGTAGATAAGTGTAACTCTATAACTTTGTTCTCTTTTTTTCTGTTTTCATGTATTTTAGGGGTGCTTATAGACTTTATTTCATGTATTTTTCTCAGGAACATCAATGGGAAATCCAGAAAGCCGGTCTAATATAGCAGCTAAGGCATTTGGTTCTAGTGGAAGAGATCCTGATTCATGGCCACCCAATCTATTTATTTATTTGCTGCCTATCTTTGTTGTTGTTGTTAGTTGCGAAGTTGTGTCCAACCCATCGTGACCCCATGGACAACATTCCTCCAGGCCTTCATGTCCTCCACCATCCTCTGGAGGTGCCTATCTTGCCATGGGGCTACTCTATATAATCTACTTCCATGAGATTCATTGGGAAACAGCTCAACCTACCCAGTGGAATTGTTGTTGTAAGGAAAATTGGAGGAGGGAATACTACAGTGTATGCTATATTGATTTCCTGGAGAAGAGGCAGAATATGAAGGGAATAAATTATATAATAATATGAAGGAAATAAATTATAATATAATGTTTACATAATAAACATTATATAAATTATAATGTTATTCTTATTTATTGTTGGTCTGATGCTTATTTGTGGTGGCAGGATATGGGTTGTTAGAAAGAAAGGGAGGAGAATAAAGGGGCCAGAATATATGCAACCCATGGTCTGCAGGTTGCCCATCTTAATTTGACATTCCCCCTCCACCCTTTCTTCTACATGATTGGGACATAATATGTGTAATAACGTCTAGGGGAAACAGCATAGAAGTAGATTGCATCTAGTTCTGCAATCTTGATAATTGTATATAGATTAAAGTGTTCATAAATAATTTCTGTTCCCTGTATTGTTTGCCTGCTCCCTCCTTTGTACCACATTTGTATTAAGTCTGTCCTGGAAAGCTAGCGAAATAAAAATAAATTGGGATCATTGTCCATTTCACATCTTTCCTGAGCCAAGATAATTGAGGCTGCTTGCTTCTTAAGTAGGGTTGGGTAAACATATTTGTTTTAACAGGTATCATTATAGAAAGCATTTTGAAAAGGAACTTCATGCACCCAATGTCCTTATTTGGATATCTGAAAATAGAGCATAAAACCTATTTGTTTCATCAGAGGAATACAAAAAAAATTGTACACTAATATTTCTTCCTTAAGAAGACTCAAGTTAATGGTTAAATCACTGCCAATGACAACAAATGTCAGGGCAAGAAAGAAAAAATAAGTAGAGAATGTCGGAGAAATAGGCAGACTGTCTACCAGCAGGGCAAAGGAGGAACTGAGGACACATGCTTTTATTCCCGACTGGAGGTCAAACAATGACCCCAAGGCTTCACTTGATTAAGTCTTGCAGCGTTTCAAAAAGCATGTTAAAGAGGACCACCAGCACAGGACGCTTAGACCCCACATACCAAAACACTGAGTCCAGATAAGAGATTCCAAGCACCACCATAAAATTGTTATTTTAATTATAATATGCACTATGAACTTCATGGATTTCAGTAAATTATGAAATTACTATCTGGAATGTTGTCCAGAAGTCTTCCGGTGAGCCCTACAAGAAATATCTTTAGCGTATTTCAATAATGCAAATACCCTATATACTATATAGTATATATTCTTTTTAAAAAATATGTTATTGAAAGTTATAAAAGCGAGTAAAAATGTATGCAAACTAAAAGACAGGAAGAAAAAAGAAAGCTTAAGTGCAAAAAGAAAAAAAGGAAGAAAAGGAAGAAAAAAGATATAAAGAAGTATTTATATGTTTTCTTTTTTTATAGCAATTATAAGTACAGTGACAGTGCTCTTTTTCTAAAATTGCAACTCTCTTCTTTCTATAATCTATCCTATCTAATCACCAAAACTATAAGTTCACATATTTCTATTTTACAGAAAAAGCCCATAAGGCGCTTGGAGGAAGAGTGAAATCCAGAAGATTCTGACAGATTCTGGAGAACCAGTAGCGGAAATTTTGAGTAGTTTGGAGAACCGGCAAATACCCCATATGGCTGGCCCCAGAGTGGGGTGGAAATGGGGATTTTGCAGTATCCTTCCCCTGCCATGCCCACTAAGCTACACCCACCAAGCCATGTCACGCCCACCAATCCAGGCCCACAGAACTGGTAGTAAAAAAAATTGGATTTCACCACTGGCTTGGAGTCAGCAACAAATATAGATCTGTGTTTTTTTTAATCAAACAGATCAACAAATTTCCTATATATTCTTCACAAGTGCTATCTACATCATCTTTGTCAAAATCCAGCAAGTTAGGCCAATTGAAAGTATGACAAGTGAAGTTAAACCGTGCCACAGGAAGTGGGGCTGGAGAAGAATGAGGTACAGCAGTTGAATTGACTTTAACATCTGATTCCTTGGGGTGTTTTATTTCTGAAATTCAGGACAGAAAAAGCTTCTTCCTATTCTCTGCCCAGAAGCCAAACTGGCAGCCCAATCTTATTTTGACTTGCAGCCCAATCTTATTTTAAGCCCAATGGTGGAAAAGCAGCTCTTCTCTGCTCTTGAGAGCTACAAGTTAGCTGATAAAGCCATTAATTGAAATTTTCCAGACAGCTGATCCAGTTTTTTTGTGGTTGGGGCATTGGTTCAGAAGAACGGGCAAGGTCTCAGGTCTCAGGAAGAAGGGCCGTGTAGGAAGAGTTGTGCTATCTGCTGCCACAGTTCCTATCTTTTTAACATCTGGGGTCTGAGGCAGTTAATTTATTGTATGTCATGGAAAGCTGGCTCAGTGGTGAAATTCAGGTTTTTTTACTACCAGTTCTGTGGGCGTGGTGTGGCTTGGTGTGCATGGCAGGGGAAGGATACTGCAAAATCCCCATTCCCACCCTACCCTGGGGCCAGCCAGAGGTGGCATTTACCAGTTCTCTGAACTACTCACAATTTCTGCACCCGTTCTCCAGAACCTGTCAGAACCTGCTGGATTTCACCCCTAGTTTGGCTCCTAGCATGCATGATTAAACAAAAGTTGCCATTCTGGGGATGTTTAATTGGGTAGGGTCAAGAATGATGAGTTCTGGTGAAGTAGGCTGTGAAATCGAAAGCGAGGCTGAAATTCAGACCTCAGTACCGCTAAGTAGCAAAGTAGTTTTTATGTCCCTTTGCTGTCATCTAATGCTCATCCAGACTTACAACCCACGTATGATAGATTAGAATTAGATCCCTGAATAATTGGTTAATTTAACAAGGCATTAAATGGAAAGACTGAAATAAAAATATCCTGTGTACAGAAGATATGTCACAACAGGGAAATAGCTTCAACCACCATTTCCCACTAACCCAATAAGTTCTTCCAGCAGCCGTCCTCCAGATTCCTAAATAAAGAGAATCTAAGAATGGACAACTTGCAACTTTAGGGTAATACATAGACTCAGCAACCTAACTCAAAAAATCTCTGCAACTCTGACATTTCTCCAACCAAGAAAGAATGGAAGGGTTAAAAAAAAGTATTCAGTACTTCTGATGGAGGCTTTACATCCTTTGCTGTGATTTCAGGGGATGAAGATGAGGGCATCTTCTGTTTGTAGTCCTCTTGTATTTCCATGCTGTTTTATTATTTTTCATACTACAGCAAATTTGTTAAGGAAGATAGGATGGAATGGCTTTTAATGAGTTGAGAGATTAGGAATTCAGGCAGGGATGAAATCTACCTATCTTCCCTACTGGTTCGGAAGTGCATGTGTAACATGCGTGTTAGGATCCTCTGCGCATGAACAAACCCTTCTGCGCATGCCCAGAGGGTAAAAAACATATTCCTGGTTAAAACCACCTGCCATTGCTACCGGTTTGGCCGAACCAATCTGAACCTGTAGCATTTCACACCTGGATTCAGGTGTATTTGAAACAAGAAGGAAGAGAAAAGGATACAGCTAAATGCATCAGGGGGAGGAACCTCCCCCTTCAGTTCTGTTGCATCTATTTTCTTTATGTGCATTATTTGAGACCACTGAAGCATTTTGGACATGTCCCCCTCCCCCACCCCCGAAAAAATTGTATAGAGAAGAAAGAGTAGCCAATAAGGGTAAAACCAGTGTGATGTTGTAGTTAAGATGCTGGCCCAAGAGCCCCAGAATGAGGTTCTTCTTCAGCTACAGCAGCTGCCTGGGGTGACTCTGGGCCAGACACTATCTCAGCCCAACCTACTTCACAGAATTGCTATTATGGGGACAAAATGAAGCAAGTTCACGCGGTAGTTTATAGTTTGTTCTAGGGAAGAGCCACAGCCTATCAGAAAAAAACCCTCTCTAATGGCTTTATTTGCACCAGGGCTACTACACTTCAAAAGGTTAAAGCTCTTGTTCTGTAACATTTATTCTCAGGCCAGATCCCATGCTGGCACTCGGACCCTTCTGCTTTGTGTCTGCTTAAGTCAGCCTCATTTTTCCAAACATGCAGGGACACCATTTAGCCTTTCTTGGATCCTTTGCTAAAAAGTGTAGCCAAAAAAATATGGTCCCTTCAGCCTGAATGTACATATCTGTGAAAACCACAAAAGGGTAGGATTAGCTATCCCTCCCCTCACTCTACTTGCATACAATTTGCATTGGAATTAACTACAATACAATTTGCATTGGAATTAACTACAATACAATTTGCATTGGAATTAACTAAATTAACTGAATTTAGGATTAACTACCAATGGAATGTAAGCCCTGTCTTCTTCCTCTGCCTAGTGTTGGGTCTATCAAGAAGGAATTCTTTCTTAGTCTAATGTGTTCCTAATTACTTGTACTATGCTTGTCTGTGGGAGCTGCCTACATAAGCTCTGCATTTTGTCTATTGTTTATAGCATATACAAGTCTTCCCACCCCATCCTGCTTACAATATTAATTAGCGTCTTCTTTAAAACAGAACGCAGATCTTGAGTACAGATAATTCAAAGTCATTTTTTTTAATTCATAAGAGAATCCAATGATCAAAAGTGAAGAATATGTTTTTATAAGAGCCAGGTAAAGAAACTGCTATGAAAACTTTATAAAGCCATGGGGGCTAGGAAGGAATGAAAAACAGGACACATTATCATTCATTACAGGCAGTTTTAACCCCCTTTAAACCTGGAAATGAAGTGGCCCCATAAAAAGTCATATATTGTAAAATATTGCATTATGTGAGAGTCACATTTAAGGTTGGTAGGCAAAAGAAACCATTTTGCAAAATATGCTGGCTTTGTAATTAGATCGGCCAAGGTTCTCATTGTTGGAAATATTTAAAGCAGCTACAGGGAGATTTAAATTTGGCTGGTAAATTTCATTACCCAAACTAGATAAGATTCTCAGTGCTAGTGACCACACTAACAGTGATGTTACCTAGTTTGGGTAATTAAATGTCTGCAAGAAAACAACCAAGTTCAGAGAACACCAAGGACCCTTCATTTCAATCTTCAGCTACAAATATTCTCCTTTATGGGTTGAATAATGTTCCTCTCCCCATCACCAACCACCCGGCATCTGCTCGGAAGAATCCTTCCTGCCCCCAAACAATAATTAGTCCAAGAAAGGATAGTGTTAGGTAGAGGAGTACATGGACCAATTCCTTCTATGAAGTACATTTTAATTTTTCTGATTTCTTAAATCAGAAAATCGGCCCCATATTGCTTTGCTAAAAAGTTGAAGTCCTCCACAGTTGCACTGAAAATGGAGCAATGTCTCATCACAGAACTGTAACATCCAACTTTGGGCTCTTAGCCGTAACTCAAGATCAAGTTTTAGTGTTGTTGCTTTCAGCATCTGCCAGGGTCTCTGTGCTTATAAAATGTTGAGGCACGTTCTAGGACTCCGTTTCATTCTCTGGGCATTGGATGTCCTGGACCTCATGACTTGCTTATGTGAGCTGTGTGTGTCCCAAACACCTTTAGCATGTGTAAATATATATATATATATATGCACACACTCAGAGAAAATAAATAGTTTTGTCTGCTACTATCTGAAATTGCCCAGGAACAGTTTGGAATCCACACCCGTTGAACAAATAAAGGAAGTAAAGAAGAAGTTTACTCATATTAGCTCAATCAAAAGTGGCAAAATAAATACTAAATGGCTGATTTCAGACATTGCTCTAAGTCAAAATGTTATTTGTCTGGTAATGGATTAGTAAAGGGGATCCCAAACCCTGGTCTATACACTGGTATCGGTTTGCGGCATGCTAGAAACGGGACTTGGAAGACAGTGAATAGTTGGGGGCAGGCCCAGTCAGCGGCAGTATTTACCGATTCTCCTAGCTACTCAAAATTTCTGCTACTAGTTCTCCAGAACTGGTCAGAATCTGCTGAAACCCACCTATGGACCAACTGACTTATACAACAAGGCTTAACTCAGCAAATCATAGTCCTAGAATGATGTCTGAATCCTATTACTGTCAGGCAAAGACATTTAAAAAGGTATTCTTTTCTGAAGAATAGCCAGCAAATGGTCATGGTTTAGGATCAACCCAGACTTTATTGAAAAGCCTAAAAAGTGTCCAATTATGTCCATATTATACCTGTCATTCCAAGCAAAACTCTGTTTTGCAAGCTGAATGCTATAAGATCAACTATTCTTTTCAGGTGGTTTAAGAACTCTACTCTTATAACTTCTAATGTTGTAGTAAGTAATTGTGGGGAGAAATTACTGGTCTATTCCATCATCTTTGTATTTCAGTGATTAAAAAGTTAAATGTTTCCCTCACACATATGTGCTAGTCATTTCCGACTCTAGGGGGCGGTGCTCATTTCTGTTTCAAAGCCGAAGAGCCAGCGCTATCCGAAGACATCTCTGTGGTCATGTGGCCAGAATGACTAAATGCCAAAGGCGCACGGAACACTGTTACCTTCCCAACAAAGGTGGTCCCTATTTTTTCTACTTGCATTAGGTGCTTTCAAAATTGCTAGGTTGGCAGAAACTGGGACAGGTATTTTACTTTCTTTTTCAGTTACTTACTTTTTCAGCAACTCTACTTTCATTTGTTATTGCCACACCTATAAGTAAAATCTGTTTTTCTTCAATTACCAGGACATCTGGCGCATTGTGTTCTAGATATCAGATAATTTGAATTCAGAAGTCCCTTACAGTTCTGGGCATGGTAAAATGGTTTTATTATTTTTTATTACTACTGCCACTATGGTCATTATGTAAGGCTCATACAATACAATAATCTAGACATGGTAGGCGATACTGCTCTACGTGCAATAGCTTTTTCGATAGCTGCTAGTGGACAGCAGTGAAGTTTATGTGAGGTAAAAAGCTTTACTGAGTCTTCTTATTTTAATCATCACCAGCAGTTCTAGAGTATTTTTCAATCATATATTAAGACATTGATATAGGATCAGAGGTAACCATGAAGGTTGCAGGGGAAACCCCCCTCCCCCCCAATCTCCTGGGTGGCCTGGGGAGGAAAAAAAACCTTCTGCCTGAAACCTTGAAGGTTTCTTAGTATCTGCCTATATGGACTGATGATCTAAATCCATAAAAAGTTACTTCCTATTAGATTTCCAATCTGTCACAGGAAAGCTGCAGGAAGCTCAAACATCCATCTCATTAACTCATTGAATTGGATACTTCTGTCCTTCCACACTGTGGGGCGAGAGAGAAATTCCGTCGTGGAAAGGAGGAATGAACAAGTGTGATCTGAACCAACAAAACCCTTTCAGATATTGAACTGAACGGGGGAGGGGGATCTGCCTTTTCAGGTCCTGGCAGCAATTACTGAAATCTGTGAAAGACATAGATAGTTGTGGCTTTGTCTGGATTTTATTCTGCGTAGGAAGTTCTGAATTAGCCATCAGATCTTTTCTTATGTTTCCCAAAGGAAGAAATGCAACCAGGATCTGGGAAAGACATCCACTCCCACATACAGAGTCACTTGCAAGATTAAATTTTAAAACCAGAAGCGGGGAAGAATGCCTGCAAACACCTTTCCCTCTGCGGATTCCTCGGTGAATGCATTGCCCCTGGACACATTTTTTTGTTCTTTGTCAGCATAAGCTTTTGTCAATGTATGCGGGCTGCCATTCTTCAAACCCTGAGAGAGGAAAGCTTTCCCAAATTAATCATGAGCTTTGGCTTGTAGATACAGGCCTCTTCGGGTTTTTAGCCTCTCCAATTAGACAGTGATTTAGAGCTAGGTTAACTCTGTTAAAAAGAAAGCCTCCCTCCCCGAGAGATGGTAGGAAAGATACCATCTCAAACAAATGTGAAGCAAAAAAGGAATGGAAAAGGATCAGATTTGCTTTAAAAAAGACACCCGGGTGAACAAGTCCATTATACTAGGTAAATGCATGCTGATTTTCTGAATTTAAGCATTTATGTCACGGGTGAAATATTCCTGGTTCGGACCGGTTCAGCCAATCCAGCAGCGATGGCAGGGGGTGGTTTGGAGAATCAGGAGCAAAAAATCCCTGGCCCCACCCCCTCTGTCTGATCATCGGAGGTTTTTACACTTTAAAGGATTTTTTTTTCTTCCTAAGTATTTGCTGGATTAGGTAGAAACCAATGCATTTAAAATGAGGCGGTGAAGCCTTGCAAGATTGTGCAGCTGCTGTGATCCTCTGAGGCTCTCTTTAAATTTTAAATGCATTTTTTCTAACTAATCCAGTGAATACTTAGGTAGAAAAAATGCTTTTAAAATGAAAAAAATAAAAATTGGCCACGCCAACCCAGTCACATGACCTGCCCACAACCAAGCCACGCCCATAGAACCGGTAGCAACAAATTTTACATTTCACCCCTGGTTTATGTTTATGTATGTGTTGCACATAAACAAGGTGGATCAATGACATCAGCAAGCATTGAAGGCCCAATTGGCAAAAGAAAACTCAGGACTGTGTTGGTTGGAAACATGTGGAAAAGGTCTTCAACCTGCAGTGGATAGACAATGGCTAGAATGATGATGATGAATGACGATGGTGTATATCTACATGCAAAATCAGGACCCTGTTTCTCCCCCAAAACAAGACATCCCCTGATAATAAGCCCAATTGGGCTTTTGAGTGCAGGGCAGTAAGGCCAAGCGCTTATCTCAGGGTTCAAAAAAATATAAGACTGAGTATTTTCAGGGAAACATAGTAGCTGTTGTATATCCCTGGTGAGTTGCAGAGGATTGTACAGCATGTGCTGTGGGACACATGTTAATCATCTGAGCAGTTCCTGACTGTAACCATTGCCCATTATAAACTCATGGATTGTTGAGCTGTGGCTTTTGGCCTCCAACATAAAGAAACATGCTGATTGAGAAAGTTGGCAATCATAGTTAAAAACACTGGAACATAGTTCCAGTTAAAAACACTTCCCCATTCCTGGTGTGGACTATGTCCTACACCATCAGACATCTACTGGGAGGTGTCTGCAATTATTGCTTTTACTTAGGTGTAGTTGCAATGCTTCTAAGGTGCTGGGCTGTACCAGAGCCAAAGTTAATTGCTTTTGCTTTCCAGAGCACAATCTCTGATACCTTCCAAGAATCATCCCTATTTTGCGAACAATTAACATTGTGATCAAGACCTTGGAGTTTTGTTCTATTCTTGTGGCTTCCATAGTCAGAGGATGTCCATAAGATGACGGTTATTCTGTTAGAAACCGAGAAGCCATGAGAGTAGACAAAACAAACAGTGGGTGCTTTGTATGCCAGCTAATTCCTCCTGGAATATTTCTTTTTCTTCTTTCCAGCCTGCTCAGAAGAAAATCTAGTTTTCTAATAGCTGGTCTATTCTTTTTTTGTGTGCTCTGTTTCATTCCTCCCTTAGCTCAGACTGTTATAAATCCAGGATAATTGAAATCAATTAAGTCAGTAATAGCTTCACCCACAATTGAAGTAGCTTGGATCAATCTTGAATGTGGGAATAAAGAGAAAGTGCTTGCTGAATGTAAGTCTTAGTGTGAAAAGTTGGGAGCCAGTCATTCTCAAACCTCAAGATGCAATTATATCTTTACATGTTCAAAAAATCATTCAGATTCAAGGTCACAAAATACCAAGTCTTTTTTTATTTCACTGGGAAGGGTAGGAATACAAGACTATGGGTCTGGAAACAACTCTTAAGAGCACTTCAATTTTTACGCAGCAATGGGCAATCAACTGTTTCATTTGACTGAATTCTTGCTTGCAGCAAAAATCCTAAACTAACTGAACCTCTTTCTGAAATGTCTGCAGAGTATCAACCAAAAGATCTTTGATGCCCTCCCAAATCATGTCTATGACATTTCCTATGTTGAACTTTCCTCTAGATTCCCAAATTTTACCCAGTAAGTTCCTCTTGTTGTATAACTACATAGTCACTGAAATTTTATCAGTTTTTTGGGAGGGGGGAAGGAGTGGGAGAATATACAATTTTTTAAGGTGCTGAGAAATTTGGAAATCAAAATATGGTTTTACCACAAACTCCTGAGTTTAATAACGCTCATAGCATGTGGGAAGACGGAAATGGCAAATCATTTACAAAATAAAAGAGAGCTTAAAAGTTGCTGGAGATACATTTTCTGGGAATGAATTTAGTTCTCCTTCTGAACCAAAGGTGCTTTTTCAAGAGGCAACTGGACTTTCTTGTTTTTCTTTGAAGATGTTTCACTTCTCATCCAAGAAGCTTCTTCAGTTCTGAGTCGATGGTGGGGAATGGAAGGATTTATATACCTTGCAGATAGTTGGTCATTTGCATTCATTTAGAGAGCCATTGAGGCCACCGGAAGGGTCACCTGAGTAGTACAAATAGGTGTGGAGCCTTTTTTGAACTATTGAAAAGACTGTGTTGTACATAGATGATTCCTCCCCCTTTGTTGAGAGAGGGCTGTTCAATTTTGTCAGAGATGGCCTCTTTCACCCCTCTTTCAAACCAGTGGTCCTCTCTGTCCAAAATGTGGACTTTGCTGTGTTCAAAGAAAAACAAGAAAATCCATTTGCCTCTTGAAAAAACACTTTTGGGACAAATATGACCTAAATGACTGAGAATCTGTATAGACTTCTCTTCATGATTTTTTTTCCTGAGGACTAGATGATTTGCAGTTTAGTGGAGTAGATCACTAAACTGAGAGGGACTCAGAGTACAACAATGGTGCTCTGTATAAATTTTTGTGTCCAACATTTGAAAATATGGTTAGTCTTCAATTGATGACTGGTCATTTAACAGCCATTTGGAGTTATGACAGCCTTGTAAATGGAACTTTATGACCAGTAAAACACTTCTGTTTTATATACATAGATACATACATACATACATACATAGATACATACATACATACATACATACATACATACATACATACACACACATACTAGTCTCTGGTGTTTTCTGCTGTTTTCCAGCAAAAAATGCCCATTTGGGAGAATGGATTCAGACTTGTATAACTATATGATTCACTTAACAACCTCTGTAAAATGGTCATACAATCAGGTCAGATCATGAGGTTGCCTTAATTTACAACTCTCATAATTTATGACCAAAATTCTGTTCCATATTTTGGTCATAAGTCAAGGACTAACTATATTTTCTACTGTTATATTAATGGTCTATTTGGATTTAAATTCAGCTTCATTGCTACATGTTTTGCCTTGCAAAATTATACTTTCTTTCTTTAAAATCCTTGTTATTGCACCTTATGCATAAAGAATAATGGCTTTTCTTTTTAAAATGTAAACCTCAGTTAGATCTGATTTATTATCTTCCTTCCTGTAGTAGAATATAGTAATATATGTAGGTCATTATGTTGTATGACACAGACATTCTATAAAGATTGGCCTGTTTCCATCGTCTGCTTTTGAACGTGCTGTTAATATTGAAATTGTAGCATGAAATATCTGTATTGATTATAAACACATATATAATAGTCTACTTGGGTACTCACTAATATTATCATCAGATTCACTTAAACCTCATGTTAGAAAAAGAAAGAATAATGATTTGTAATTTTTTAAAAAATTCAACATTTGACTAGCTGTTCTTCCTTTTCTAAAGGAGATTAAAATATATCTCTTTTTGGACACTAAAATTCCAGGGTAGAACCACTTCAAGAATTCCACTTTAATGGTTATCTATGTTAATAAAAAAGTATCTGGCTTTTGACCTCTGTTGACCTCCTTTGCCTGGATGTTTAGCACAAGCTTTAATATTTTGTTAGAGCTGATGAGTATGGGAGAAAGGACAGGGGTAGGTTTTAAATTTTGCTTGACCAAGCTTGGGGCTCGGAGGGGGGGGGGGCTGGCATACCGAGTTCAGCTCCGGGTCAGAGA